>PVLA01007954.1:0-96296 GCA_004027455.1 Hydrochoerus hydrochaeris | reverse complement strand
CTCTCTCTCTAGAATGTCCTTCAGCATTCTCTGCAGGGTTGGATTGGTGGTCACAAACTCGCCCAGTTCCTCTTTGTCATGGAAGCATCTTCTTTCTCCATTAATTTCTAGTGACAGTTTTGTAGGGTACATCAATCTGGGCTGGAGGCCACCTTCCTTCAGGACTTGGAAGACTTCACTCCAAGCTCTTCTTGATCTGATGGTCTGTGTTGAGAAGTCAGCCATGATTCTGATGGGCTTACCTTTATAGGTAATCTGTTTACTTTCTCTGATGGCTTTTAATATTCTGTTTTTATATTGAACTTCTGGTATCTTGATTACTATATGTCTGGGTGTAGCTCTGTTTTGGTTGTAGGTGGCTGGAGTTCTATATGCCTCACATAACTGAATGTCATTTTCTTTTCCCATGCTTGGGAAGTTTTCCTTAATTATTTCTGTGAATAGCCTTTGTAATTCACCTATATGTATTCCTGCTTCTTCATTCACGTTTCTTATTCTTAAATTGTAGATTCTCTTGTCGTCTTCTAGCCTTTGTATTGTTACTGCCTGTTTCCTTGTTATTTTTAAGAGATCTTTCGTTTCATGATCACACATTGCAAATTTGTCTTCAAGTTTTGATAGTCTATCCTTACTTAGTTTCTTTTAAGGCATTTTGCCAGCTTTCAATGGAGTTTTTAATTTCCTGGTAGTCTCTTTGAATCTGCTTCATATATTCTATATTTTCATTATATTCTTTATTGAATGTTTCTCTCCTTTTTTTGTGTTCCTCCCTTCTTTCATCTGTATCATCCTGAGAGATGCTTCCTGAGAGCATTTCTTTTATTACTCTACTCATATCCTGCTTTGCCTGATTTAATATTTCAGTTTTGAGCTTGTCTACAAGGTCCTGAAGATATCTTTTAATGTCCATTGAAGCCATGTCTGCTGTTGCATGCTTGTTGCCCTCAGTCTCCCTTGTTTTTCCCTCTCCTGGATCAGGGCTCTCAGGATTCTGGGCTGGGACCTCCTCCTACCTCTCTCCTGTAATGGCCCTGGCTTCCTCCACACAGGTTACAGTGTAAGCATCATTTTTAGTACTTGATGAGAGCCATTTAGCTCTGGGTTGGCATTCATTCATCCCACAAATATTAATCATGCTCACACCATGTTTCAGGTAGTGTTTCAGGTGATGGGGATAACTCAGTGAACATAACCAACCTTGTGTCTTCTCCCATGCAGTTCACATTTATTCATGTTCTTGAGACAAGGTCTCACTTTGTAGGGCAGGCTGGCCCTGAAGTCTCTTTGTAGTTTGGGCTGACCTCAAACTCGAAATGATTCTCCTCAGACTCCTGCGTGCTGGGTTTACAAGTGTTTGCCACTGGTGCTTATTTTTGAAACAGCATTAAGATCAATACTTGGTTGAATTATATTATGGAACATCCAAGTGGATAAGGAACCAGGAGAGCTATACTGTTGTTTTTTTCTTTTATCTCTTTTCTTTTTCTGGCTGGCGTCATCTGATCCTCAGCCTGTTAGATTCCTTGGTCCATGTTTCAAGAAGGGTCATGTAGCTTACATGACCTCCAATCCTGGTGCTCACTTCTTGTTTTTGGTTTTGTTTTTTTGTTGTTTTTGTTTTGTTTTGTTTTGTTTTGATTTCCAGGTGCGGACACAGAAGAATCCCCTGGGCCACAGGGCTGGACAAGCCCAGAATGCAAGATGACAATCCACCTGCTCCTGTCCCTCCCCGTGCAGTGGGCTTATTTAATTCTTATAAGAAAACTTTGGCTAAAGAACTGTTGTGGCTACTTCTTAGAAGCTTAAACTGAAATGCTAAATACCTTACCTAAAATGGACTTGGGGCTGGACACTAACACCCCAGTCAATCAGAGCCCAGTTACTGAAGCATCTTGAGACACACATTTATTTCCTAAATGAGAAAACTATTTTAAGGTCTCCAGTGGGATGACTGGTATTTAATAGAAACTCGGTATTTGTTACCTTTCATTTCTTCTCTTCTGTCAGAAGGAAACAATGAACTAAATAACAGTGAAAAGAAGAAGAATTTCAAGACTATGTAAAGTTCAAAAGCAGGAGCTTTGGGATAGATTTTCATTTGTAAATTGAATGTGTAGTGGTGAGTGGGGAGCTTGGTTTGTGGAGAATATTCAGAGTTAAATTTGTCCACATAGCTAAGTGACAGATCTGAGAACTACAAGGTGACAACGGAGTCAGAGGAGACCCAGAATGAATATCCCAGAGAAAGAGTTATGAGAGAAGTGTCAGAGGCCAGGAAGAATAGGGCCGTGTTAGAGGCAGTGATGACTAAGTGGCAGGAAAAAGCCCAGGTGAGCAGAATAAGCAAGGAACCCTGTAGAGGAGCTAAGATCTAGTATTGCACATTAATTTGTCTCCAATTCTGGAATATCAAAAAGTATTTTCACCTTGCCTTGGCATAATTGATAACAGTCAAGCTTTTAATAGCTGGGAGTGGTAGCACATACCTGTAATCGCAGGGCTTAAGAGGCTGAGGCAGTAGGATTGCTGTGAGTTTGAGGGCAGCCTATACTACAGAATAAGACCATGTCTCTAAATAAAATAAAATAAACCTGGAATGGTGAGAGGTACCAGAACTCCAGTAGGCTGAGTCAGGAGGACTGCAAGGTGAAACCCAGCTTGGTAAGACCATTTCTCTTTTTCAAAAAAATAATTTAAAAACTGGGAATGTAGCTCACTGTGAAGGCCCTGGTTCAATTCTCAGTATTCAAAAAAAAGAACAAAAGAAGGAAGGAGAAAAACAGTAGCAATTACTGGCATGGAAATGCCCTAGGAAGCTACGGTTTCCCCTAAGTGTGTGAAAGGGTGAGTAGCAGACCCATGTGAGGTAAAAAGTGTCAAACAAGAATGATGTCTGAAGGCTGAGCGTGAAAGCCAAGGGCCAGGAGACAGCAGGAAAGCCAGCGGCTGCCTGGGCCACACTGGAGCAGACACTGAAGAGGCTCCTTTTCTCATGATGCTGGCAGGTTGTCCTTCACAGTGAGAGAAAGGGGTCCTGGACCTCTGGTTCTGCGAAAGGGAGTTGCAGGAAGTGGGTGACCAAGATGACGTTCAGGCTGTGTCTGCTCATCATGGCCCACCTACCTGTCCCCTAAGGAAGCAGCAACAATGTTTGGGAACACGGGAGATTTCCGTGTCTGGGGGTCCTGAGAGGGACTGGATGAAACGTTTTGTTAAGATAAATCTTCCAGAACTGTGAATCTGGTACCACTCTGCCTCTAAATGGCTCAATTCCTGTACACTATGGCAAGTATTTCTTCTCTTTTTCCCCCTCCTCTTCAAGGACAGGCCCTGAGTTCACTGAGGCTTCAGTGAGCATAAGTTTTAACATTGTACATTTAACAAAGTAAGACCCTTGATCAACTCTCAACACCAGCAACTGTGCTGGGCCATCTCCCAGCTCTTTGGGAGGTAAGGCTCTACTATGACCCTGAACTTTTTAACCTCCTGTTCTGTAGCAATCACACACTTGTCTTCACTCTGTTAGGTAATGAACAAGTTAACGATTTAGCCATCATGAAAATACACTTAAAAATTAGCCAAGTAGCTATCCTTTCTGTTAATGTTTCTTCTTTGTTTTGAAGTCTTTTCTTTCTTTCTTCTTCTTTTTTTTTTTTTTGGTACCAGGGATTAAACTCATGATCTTGCCCTTGCCAGGCAGGCTCTGTGCTGCTGCACTATATCCCCAGCCCTTAAGGCCTTTTCATTTAATTGAGACCATACAGGAAAGATATGATTAATTCGTGTCTTTAAAGTATTCATGTAGTTCTGCAGATGGATTGAGAAAGGAGAGCGCCATCTATGAGTCTTTTTCCTATGTTCACTCCATATCATTTCCAATTCTAGGACATGGTAGTCTAGTTTAGAAACAGTGAATCTAAAGAGAACTTGTCACGCCTGACCTCACATGTCAATGGCAGACAGAGATTGTTCTGGTTTTTCTTGTTAGCTCTGGACTCAGCTTCACAATCCAACTTAATCTAGGATTCCAGGCAATCTGTTCTCAGGGGTGGAAGTAACTCAACAACTGCTGCGTCATAAAGAAAAACCCTAGTGTAGGATGAGACATCTGAGCTATAAATTCATTTGTTTTGGTACCTATCTGTGACATTAAGCAAATTAATGTCAGTTGTCCTATACCTGCCTGGTAGTGTGAAGGCATGAGGTCATGTGAGCACTTGACTTGTGCAGAATTTATACATATTTATGTATAATTCATATATATTAGCAACTATTTTCCTAATTTCTATTTTAAAGAGCAAAAACAACAACAACAAAAAAACCAATAAAACGGATTTCAAGACAGGTTAGTAGGAGACTTAGTATAAGTGATACACTGCACACTGCTGTCTTCATAGTAGCCATTCACAGTACAAGATACAGGCATGATGCCTTGTCCCAAAGAGCATTAGCACAAGCCCTTCTTTTCAATGAACTAAGAGAAACTAGCTGTATAACTATCTTAACTATCTTGTATATAAATATATTTTTCCTTTTCCCCCTTCCTTTCTTTCCCTTTTCTGCCATCAAAATTTGTCTTTTATTTTGAACAATTTCTTCCAAATTCACAATATCTGTTGTACACTTTGGGTCTTATTACTCATTCAGCTTCTCACACTAGTGAGACAATACAATATTGTGTCTGATTTATTTCACTTATGAGTCTGGTCTCGAGTTGCATCCATTTACCTATTGAAAGTTTCTAGTTTATGTTTTCTCTATGGTTGAGCAGCACTCAATTGTTTAAAAAAAAACTCATCATTTTTTTTATCTGTTTGTCAGTTGATGGACATTTGGATTGTTTCCAATATTTAGCTATTACAAATTGTACTGCTATAAATCTGGGTGCACATATATCTCTGTGACATGGTGTTTTTAATTCTTCTGGGAAGATACTCAGAAGAGGAATAGCCAGGTTGAATGGGTCCTCTAATCCTAGTTTTTAAAAGAACTTCCATACTGATTTTCACAATGGTTGCACCATTCTACATTCCCACCAACAGTGCAGAAGAGTTCCTTTTTCCCCACAGCCTGTCAGGATTTGTTATTGGTTGATTTATTCATGTTAGCCATTCTTTCTGGGGTGATATGGAACCTCAGTGTTGTTTTGTTTGCATCTCTCAAATGACCAGTGATGTTAGATATTTTTCATGTATTTGCCATTTGTATTTCTTCATCTGAAAATTGTATATTTACCTCAGATGCCCAGTTTTAGATTGGGATTTTGAGTTTTGGGGGACTGATTTTTTTCAATATTTTATATGTTCTAAATGTAAATCATTTGTCTAAGGGACACCTGGCTATAGTTTTTTCCCCTCTCTGTGGGTTGTCTTTTCATTCTGTTGATGATTTCTTTTGTTGTGCAAAAGCTTTTTAGTAAGGTGAGATCCCATTTGTTGATTCTTTGTAATATTTCCTTGGCAGTCTGCATTTTGTTAGTGAAATCTCTGAATACACCTATGTCCTTTTTTTTTTTTTTTTTTTTTGCGGTACCAGGGATTGTACTCATGACCTCACACCTGCCAGGCAGGTGCTTATGCCACTGAGCTAAATCCCCAGCCCCCACCTATGTCTTTGAGATGTTTATCTGTTTTCTCTTCCAGCAAATTTAATGTTTTTATTTTAATATTTAGATCTTTAACACATTTTGACTTTAGTTTGGTGCGTGGTGATAGACATAGGTCTAGTTTTAATCTTCAGCATGTAGGAAGGCAGTTTTTCCAGCACCATTTGCTGTTCTTCCAATGAACAAGAGTGGCTCCTTTGTCAAAAATAAGGTGGATGAGTGTGTTTGGGGTTGAATCTGCATCTTCTGTTCTGTTCCACTGATCCTTAGGCCTGTTTTTATGACAATACCATGCCAATTTTTATCACAGTAGGTTTATAGTATAATTTCAGGTCTGGGATTCCCTCCTGACATGTCTTTGTTGCCCAGAATTGCTTTCACTATTCTAAGTCACTCTAGGTTCCAAATGGATTTTAGGATTGTTTTCTTTAGATCTGTGAGGTATGCTAATGGTATTTTGACTGGATTGCATTAAATCTATAGCAGTTTTGAGAGTATAGCCACTTTGACTATGTTGGTTCTTCCTATCCATGAGCAAGGAATATCTTTCCATTTTCTGATATCCTTTCAATCTCCTTCTTTAGAGTACTGTAATTTTTGCTATACAAATTTTTTACATCCTTTTTTAGATTGATTCCTAAGTATCTCATTTTTCAGATGCTATTGTGGAGGGAGTGCTTTCTCTAATTTCTCCATGAGTTTGTTTCTTGTGTACAAGAATTCTATTGATTTTTGAGTACTGACTTTGTAGACTGCTATGCCACTGAATTTCAATATTAAACCTACAAGTTTTTTGGTGTAGTTTTTGTGGTCTTCATTATAGTGTATCATGTCATCTACAGATAATTATAATCTAACTTCTTCCTTTCCTGTCTTTGTTCCTTTTATTTTTTGTCTTGTCTAATTGCTCTGGCTAGTATTTCCAGAACTATATTGAATAGGAGCAGTGATAGTGGACATCCCTGTCTTGCTGATTTTAGAATGAAAGCTTTCAGTTTTTGACCATTTCATATGATGTTAGCTGTTGGTTTGTCATAGATGGCTTTCATAACATTGAGGTTAAAACCAATTTTCTGTAGCATTTTTATCATGAATGGGTGTTGGGCTTTGTCACATGATTTTTCTGCATTTATCGAGATGATTTTGTGATTTTTGGTCTTTAGTTCTGCTAATATGATGTATTACATTTATTAATTTATGTATGTTGTGTCATCCCTGTATCCCTATGATAAATCCTACTTGGCCATGATGTATATAACCTTCTCGATGATTTACTATATTCTGTTTGCCAGTATTTCATTAAGGATTTTTGCTTCTATGTTCAGATTGATTTGCTTCTATGTACCAGATTGATTTTAAATAATAAAAGGTGATGTCTAAGAATGCATATTAATAGGGAAATATCTGATTTAGTGTACCTCATTGGGGCTTAGTAATCTGCACTTTTAACAATGCCCATAGGTGTTTCTGATAGAAACACCTTGAACCAATGTAAGAACCCGCTTCTCCCTTGAATGCTTTATAAGGGAAAGTTTTGCTGGCTATCAGATTGTTTCTTGGAATATTTTCCTGCTTCTTAGACATAACCATGGTCCAATTATCTCACAAGAATAGAACTCCATGGAAACTTATCTAAAAATAAATGAAAATGAGGGACAGAGTATGTATTTTTTTTTTCTGAAGACTATGCCCAGTTTTCATTTGGTCTGCCATCTGATAGCTTTTAGATCTCACTTTTTTAAAGATCTCCAAATTAACATTTTTAAATAAAATATTTCAAAGCATTCTGATTTAATGGAGTCCTCCAAGATGAATTTTTTAAAAATGTTCTTATTGTTTCTAACTCTTAGAGAACCTGAAAATAACCTTAAGTCTACACAAATCTTTTTAGTTCATGCCTATTTTTCACATTCATTAGCAATGATCTCTATGTACAGTTCTTTCAAAAGGAAATATTTCTACTAATTTTTATATCGCCCACTGAATTTCAGAATGTTTCCATGCTCACATTTTACTGTATTTTAGAACTAGCGTCTAAAAAACAGTGTAATAAGAATGTAAGGTGATATTGGCAATAGTTAATATTTGTTGGAGCAGTCACTAGTTTCAAGGCACCATATTAATCACTTTATGTACCTTACCTAAAGTATTCATTGTACCAGTTCCTAAGCAAAGTAAAGCAGTCTACACATGGAGAAAATGAAACTCAGAGGGGGTTAAGTAACTTGTCAGGAATCAGAGAGATTTTAAGTGATACAACAGGTCCTCGGTTCAGCTCCACAATACGCATGCTTTGACCACACGGTAGTCCACAAGACTGCTTCATAGCTTGTTGACATTCAACCAAATGCCTCTAGCTGATGAAATCTGCTAGAAACAATGTAGGGTTTCTATTCCACCCCAACTTTGATCACTCAAGCAATATCCTAAACAATTTAGAAATATTTGCCCTTTCTCATCTTTAGTAAATAAATATATTTGTGCAATTCTTCCTTGAACTTTTTAATAATTGATGATAGGGCATATATCTTGCTTGCTGAACTTCTTATCTGTGACTCAGGTGGGTCCTCACTGACATCTTTGCGTGAGAAAGACAATTTGAAAAGAAGCAACCCCCAGCAAGGTCTTGCTTTTCCATCTGAAATGAGTCTCTTCCTCTTTCTCAGAGACTAAATAACAAAAGTAAAATCATTTCATTTTTTATGGGAAGCAAATACTAAAAAACAAGTAGTGCAAATTTAATTAAGTATCTATCAAATCACCCCCTGGGAACAGGATTCAGTATGAACAAGGGAGGAGGGAAAAATCCATGAGTTTGGAAACAGAGGGTTCCGTCTAGTTTCCCAGATGCCAGCCAGGTCCATTTCAGGTGACCTCTGAGAGGTGATGCAGATATGTTACCTCCATGAAAGGCCTGAAGACTTAGTCTCATCAGCTCCATTTCTTTGCTTCTTTTGGCAGCTACAAATGAAAAAAACATTGTTTAGGAATGTTTCTTCCGATGCTTTCTTTGGGGTGGCAGTTTTTTTTTTTTATCACACTATTAATGTCCTTTAGATAACATACAACCCCATGAATTTCTGTTTCAGTTATGTGAAGATGACCCTATCTTTACTTCTTTCCTTAATTAATGACAACTATATGATAATGGAACCCATTTGTCTGTTAACCCAGATTAGTGGATTACCAAAATATTTCAATAATCATATCCCATTTTCACAGTTCAAATATCTTTCACGTTCTAGTAGTTTCAGTTAAAATTATTTAACTGTCTTGTATTAATTATACCAATGTTTCCTAAATTATTTAAAATCTTTTATGGAAACTTGGGTACACACACGTGTGTACACATGTGTATTTAAACATGTATATAACAGTCACATAAATAAAAATGATAATGCAAATCCACATATAAAATTTAAGAAGTGATAAAAATGAAAAATCCTCCATTGCACACATTGTCTTGAAGTTACCATGGAAATATTCTAGATTCTTTTCCATATAAGGAGCAGGCAGAGATACAGGCTGGTATATTGAGAGAGACATTTAATAGTTAATGGAATGCCTTCATGTTCCTCCAGTTTATCTAAGAACATGTGCTATTTGGTACAATTTGGACTTTATAAATGATTGCTAAGTAATTGTTATTTCATATTGTGTATCCAAATACAATGGTGGTGGCAATAATTTGAGGCACATCTTTTAGCTTTTCCTCACTCATTGCATTTTTATCCTTGGTGTAATACGAATGATCAGAATTCGTGATGAGGGTGATTCTTCTTGAGAGATCATAATTTTATCAGGGTGGCAATAAAGAAAAGACTTGCTCTGTGTGTCGGAAGATTTTCTTCTTTCTCCTTTGTAGCTCATTTATAACTTTCCTATTAAGCGGTGGCATTTTATGCCGCAGAGAAGAATGAGAGTACTGATATTTGGATGGTTTCATTTTCTATCATTTCATAGAAATTGAGCTCATTTTCACAGTTTCTGAAGAATACCGTTTTAATATGGGTGCCGTACTTTTCCTTGTATCACAGTTCAAGAGGGATGCCTTTGGAACCCCAGCGTAAGTCTAAAATAAAGCCTTGTTTTCATTTTAAGTGTCACTTTGTGCTTGCAGGTGACTGTGTAGCTGTCAGGATAGCCAATGCCAGTAAATTTTTAACTACTATACCCCAATTAAGATTTCATTTTTCCAGTAAGATGATATGTGTATCCATACTGATAACATTAGCCTTGGTATTAAAGTCTCCTTTACTAGACTCTCTGGTATTCAGTCTACTCTGACACTTAATGCAAGCTACAACCAAGATCCTGGCCAAGGAAAGATATTTCTAAACCATTCTGATACAAAGCCATCTCACATCATTTGAGTCATCAGTCTCTTGAATGTGATGTTAACTGAATTTCCTGCTGAACTGAGGATCATTCACGTGTCATGGGATCACTTTCTCTTACGAACCAATAACATGTTCATGTATGTGCCAGTAGCGTGGCTCTATTATTTCCTTAGCATTGATCTCATGCCTTGCCCAACCCTCTCTCAACTACAAGAAGTGAGAAAATACCTTATTCCTTTTATGTTGCTCCAACAAAATACCTGGGTTGGGGGGTAATTTATAAAGAATGTAAATTTATTTTCTCACAGTCCAAGAGGCTGGGAAGTGCAAGATCAATGCTGCTGATAGATAAGGCTCTCTGATGAGGGCAGCACTCTGCTTCCAGGATAGTGTGCTGTTGTTAAATCCTTCCAAGGAGAGGGATGCTTTCCGTTCTCACCTAGAAGGCAGAGGAGCGAGCTAGCTGTGTGAAGCCTTTTCATTTATTTAGGGGTTTATTCCAACTGACCACAGGAGGATCCTTTAGAACCTACTCACTTCTTAGAGTTCCCATGTCTTATCATTTCTTCCCATTGGCCATTAGATTTCAACTCTGGAATTTTGGAGGGACTCCATTCAAACCACAGGAAAAGCATGGAGCAAGAATGGGGCAGAAGCACCTTGTTTTACCAGAGTTCAGTCATTTCATTCCCAACGCCTGCTGCTTACTGCTGACGCCTGCTGCTTAGCGCTGACGCCCTTCTTCCCTGCCTTGCCTTTTCACGTTGGGGGATGCATCGCTTTTTTCCCTGCCATCAGCACAATCCTCACCGCACATTTTATGCCAGTGGCGGTTTCCTTGCAATCTGACTACAACAAAAGATGCACAGCCATTCTCAAAGGTTCCTGAAACCAGCGCCAACGGGATTAATGTACATTGGCTAAGGTCCTGAAATTCCAACTACAGCTATTCAATAAGTATTAAATAAATATTGCTCATGATTACATCATTCCTGCAAAATGAAAGATTGAGTTCACTTTATAAATATAGTCTATTCCTTCAGAAGCCATCAGCCTAGAAAAACCTGCTAGCCTTGAAAAGAACGTCACAGAAGTTTATAAAAGGTCAATAAAAGTACATGTAAAAACATATAATAATGTATGTACTGATAGCAAAAGGCCTGAAGGCTCCATTCAGCTACAGTTACATATTATGCAAATCTGGGTATCAGATGTGATGTGGGTGGGAGGCTGGAGCTTTCCAAAAATCTTCCATAGCATCTATGAGGGAAAGTTTCTTGTCTCCAAAATTATTAGAAAACACAAGCAACATAGGAGAATAAATCCAATATTTAAATCAGAGGGTGTTCAACTCTTATTTCTACAACCTTATAGCTGCTTTCTTGTAACAACTACCTTAAAGTTTTTCAATTTTAGAGATGGTGACAGCAAAAGTCTTATCCCAGCATCACAGAAATATCAGAGGTGATAACATACAAGTAAACCTTTATAAAAACTGTCACTTTGTAAATCATGTCACTTTGTTTTGCTCCATCAGAATCTGAAGGGTTACACATGTTTTGTAAAATGATAAGTAACTGCACATTTTTTATTCTGATGTCTGGATATGAAAATTTGCTATGCATTAAAATTTATTTTGACTTTAGGAAATAGATTATCCACTCCCTGAATCATGAGCAGAAGAAATAAAGGTTGTAAGGCAAGAAGGCAAAACGGGGAAGAGAAAAGAAACAGGAAGAAGGCCTCACTTGGTCAGCTGTACCCAAGGGCAAGGTTTGGGATAATTTGAAATGGGGTTTTGGCTATCTGAGTGGTCACAATTTCATTTCTTTCATCTCTGATGAAGCAGCCAAAATTATGTCATAGCTTCCCAGGCAGGGCTGAAACTCCCAGTCCTCTTGCCTCAGTTTTTGAGAGTGCTGGATGAGAGGGGTACTCCACCGTGCCTAGTTCTCCCTGGTTTATAGTAGTTGTTTCCTGTTTCCTCTTCCTTCCTTCCTTCCTTCCTTCTTTCCTTCCTTCCTTCCTTCCTTCCTTCCTTCCTTCTTCTCACCTTATCTTCACTGAGTACTCAGTGTTTATCTTGAACTACTTCCAGGGACTAGTGCTGGTTGCTGGGTTACAGTCACCAGTCTCAGGAGTCCCAAATATGAACAGCTAGTTCATTTCTATAGCATTCACTTTTAGCCATTTTAGCATATTTCATTTATATTAGTCTGTAAAACACATGGGTTTCTATGACTTAATTTAAATTGAAATACCTTCCATGAATTTTTAGGTACGACAATTCACATATGGGTAACAAATTTCCCGAAACAAAGGACATATTCTCTGTGTCTCCATAGTCATTCAATATTAACCATCTATGAGCAAGGTAGCAACTAGATGCAATGCACTTGATATTTGTGCAAACGAAGCCAAGAGGACATGAAGGAGACTTCGTATCCTCTCCATGAATATGTCAGATGAGAAAAGACTTCACTGTTAGGGAGAAAGAGATTAGATAACACTTCAGTTAGTGTTCAGTGTGTGTAGGGAGGGTCATGGGATATGTTTGGGAGATATTAAGTCAAAAGGTCAAATAAGATTTAAAAACAAAAACCTGTTAATATGAAATAATAGCAAAAAGTTGTAAGAGAGGGAGATCTTTGAAGGAGAGCTGGTCTACGTGCCCACCATCATTCCTCAGCGTTTAGCGCAAGACTCAAAGCCATAGGAAGAGCTCAAAATGTTTGCTGACTGAATGAGTGAGTGCATGGACAGAAGCATGTCCAATACTGTAGACTAAAGATCTAATTCTATCAGCAATGGAAAGAGATTCCTTCCCACACATGAGGACAACAGTGTCTCCAGTGTTCCTGTGGGTAGAACCAGGAACGATACCACCCTTCAGAAGTCTTGTAAGGCAGCAAAGGGGCATTGGAGAAATACCAAATGTGCTCAATACGTAGCAGATGGAGAGCCATATGGGAGCAGAAGAGAACGTGATAAAGGCTCTCCAAGAACACATCTGAATCATCAAAAACTTTTGCCATGGTAAAGGAGAGAGTAGAAGCTGGAGGTCCGCAGTTATACTGATGAAGCACTAATCCATGCCTTAGTGAGGAGTCTAAACACTATCATTGCCTCTGTCAGCCTTGTGTGTCCCAGGAACCTTCTACATATATATTTAATACAGTTAAAAATTACTTCCAATTGGCAGATGTTAAGAAATTAGCTTTAGAACAGAGAAGTATTAAAATATTCACTAATATGTTGGAACTTCTGTGGGCTTTAAAATTGCCCTATGGATTCCATTCTGGAACTATGCATGGGTATGTCAGGTAAGAAAAGCAAAAACACAAAACCACACGTCCACACTGTGTTTGCAACTATGTAAAAATGTACCGTTATAGGATTTTAATAGACAAAGACCATATGATGATCGATGAACATGTAAATATTCCACATTTTGAAGTTTTTAGGCTATTTTTTGTTTGCGTTTCTGTGCCGTCAACTTCATTATGAAGAAAGTGGTTGTTCAGTCTAGTCAGTCCTATCATGCCTCAAATGATGTCCCCAGCAGGTATCCAATGTGTTATGCTCACAGTAACACGGAAGGAGTTTACATAGTCTATAGTGTTGACATGCAGGACTATACCACTGAAAATAGGAGTTATCAGCAGGTGCACAGACAAAAGAAATCTGCTAATAAACTTTAGAATGAGCTGCCCAAGGCAAGCTTTACCTTCTTCACATTCGGCTATACCAAGTCAGCTGACAACACGGCACTGAAGTTCAATTCAGCACTATTGTTTATTAGGCGCTGATCATGGTGGCGCATCCTGTAATATTAGCACTCAGGAGACTGAGGCAGGAGGATCACTGTGAATTCGATGCCAGCCTGGGCTATGTAGTGAGTTCAAGGCCAGACTGAAGCACGTAGTGAGATCCTGTCTCAGAATAAAACAAAAAGTGAAACAACAACAAAATACCACAATATCATTGATTACATAGGCCCTTTCACAAGAATAGTCTCTTGTATTTCATTCACAAAATTTTACATTATTCTCCTGCTGAGCATTTTTTTTTTCTCTGTAAAAGAATGAAGGAAAATCTCTGAAATCCCAGTATGGAAAGGTAGAACAGAAAGATAATTATCAGGAACTTTTGCATATTGCACCCCTTTTCTGCAAACAAATGTTTTGTTAGCTGGTCAGAATGCACGTGCCTGGGACACAGGAGGAATATAATTACTTTTTAAAGCTTCATGACAAATAACATACAGCTTCTGTCTTGAAAGTCTTCTCACTTAGGCATGGTCTTCAGCTTGCCCCCCTCTTTTCTTTCATTCCTCCTCTAAATCTTGGCCTTGTAGTTTGAATTTTCCTTGTTAGAGGGTTCAAAATGGTGGGGTGGAGAATTTTAAGAGAGGCTGGGAGATTAGAATCAGCAAAGTTTTTGCTACTGAGACCTCTCCAAGTCTGTCTAGAAACTTCAGGTCTTGACATACTGGGAAACATGTATACTTTTGACAAGTACTTCCTGCTAGAGATTTAGTGGACAAAGAACTATAGTAATGTATAGGCACCTGCCACTGTTAGATTCAGTTTCACTTGTTACTGGGCATGGTCGGTTATTTTGGGCAGGATGGTCAGGATTTGGAAGAAGATGAAAATTAAGATAAAATGTCCTTTCCCTTTATTCCATTGTCATGTTCAAAGCTGTGTTTCAAGGGATGCTAGTGAGGTAGGTGTTAAAGAGAGAGCAGAGACCGTAAGGAATGCCAGTGAAATCTTCCTTAGTGGTTGGTATCACTTGCTCCCAGAATCCTTATCTTTCAGTTGAGCATGGACTGGCAAATGTAAACTGAGTAACAGATTTTCCAGCCACCAGCTCCCATGTATCTGAGGACATCCATAATCCCCCCACAAGGTGAACCTCCTTCAATGCTGTGTTTCTAAAACTTTCTGTTATTACAGAATTGGAAAGTTTTATAAACTCACAAGTCACAGTTATATGAGTTTTACTTCTTCCAAGACTTTTGGGAATTATTTTCCCCAAGAATTCCCATTTCCACTTAATTATTTTACCACACATGTAGTTCCTCAAATTTAAGCTTAGTGTTTTCCAAGTTGACACCATTAAGGAACTTTGCACTGCGGACAGGAAATCATCGCCAGCATCACTGCCTCTTCCGAGGGTAGTTTCAAGAGAATTCTGTAGTTCTCTTGGCAGACTGATGAACAAATGTGATAAATTACAAGTCTGCAGGCTGGCCTTCTTTATGATACTGTGGAGAAGGAGGTTATATAAGAATTGCCTGAGAAGATCAAGCTACTTGCAAGCCATTACCAAGGGATTAAGGCTTCATAAAGAGTAGCAGCAAAGAAAAGAACCTATTTTTGCTCCAGAAAACCAATGTTATATTCCAGATGCGGTGCATTCACAGCCTGTTAGCAAAAAGGCCTTGGCTTGAAGCTATGGTGCTTTGGTGTTGGTTTTGAAATGAAACCACTTGACCAGTCAGCAAGTGCCTGATAATTTAGGCTCAGTCAAGGTAATGTTAGCAAAAAGTATAGTAAACAATATGTGACAGGTTAATTGGACAGTTATGGAAAAAATATTTTTCTCACTTTGTTTTTTTAGTTTTTCTTTGGTTCTCTTCCATCTGTAGCCAGCATGGTTCTGGAGCAAAAGCTACATTCACTTCAATTTGTTCTAGGAAATTAGTAAACAAGATTCTGATCTGGCCTGTCTTATCATCAGGTCTCACAGTTCACAGGTGCACATCATAGCTAAATGGATGGAACATCTCAGGGAAGAACTTACTTGTTATGAACAACTCTATCCCATCCATCCCCAGTGTGTCTCTGAAATCTATGACTTACATTAACCAAATGCTTCCTAGCATGATCCTCATGTATCATACTCTACCCTAACCCAAGTAGTATACTTCTTAAAGGAAATACTTGAAGGCAAATACTTCATATAGCATAATATTAAGCAATCCTTAAATTAATATAATTAAATTAATATAAATACCTTAATATATCTGGTCACTGCTAGTATTATTCTACCAGTTATTTCGAATTCATTATCAGAAAGGTTTCCATTAACTTCACATTTGTCTAAAGTCGTAGCATCTTTGTAGCATTGATAAAAGAGAAGCATTTGAATTGAAGTTAAAATGCAGTTTTATAATTTTTCTTACAAGCACAGACATATTTCTAATGCCTACCTGGATTACTCAGATATAAAATATTCAAAGGATGGAGAGCCACACTGGCAAAAAGAGTCAGAGGATAGATTAGCAATGTCTATGGTTGGCTCAAGGGAAAATACTCGGTGCATGCCTGGTATATATTTGTCACCTTTAATTGTTTTACAGCGATCTAGTTTTAAATATTTTATTCAATAATGCAATACAAGTTTCTAGATCAGAAGTTAGCAAAATGTGTCTGGTGAACAAATTCCAGCTACAGCTTACTTTTGTAAATGAAGTTTTATTGGAAAACACATTACTCATTTGTCTACTTCTTGTCTATGGCTGCTTTTGTGCTACAGCTGACATGTTGAATGGTTTTGACAAAGTCCACCAAGCCTAACATAATTGCTATCTGACACTCTACAGAAAAAATACATTCTTTTAAAGCTTCCTGCTAGTCTAGATGGAAGCTGTGGCACCCTGACTGACTCCTTCCCCCAGAACCTGAAGGCTAAGTCCACACCAGCCCCTTCCTCACTTCTAGCTCAGCCTTACCTGGTCTTTGTTTGAACAAATTTTATTCAAAAGTCCAGGTCTCCAGCATCAGGAAATGTTTCACCCCATGACTGACACAGTTGACATCTGTTGATTCTCTATAACCAGGTTTCCAGTTTAATTCCTACAAGTTAGTATCAACACACACACACACACACAGACACACTCATAATGTTCCTGCATCCTAATCTCCCAGTCCTATCTGAAATCAAACTGCTGCTGCATATATATTCATTTCAAAACCTGACAATTTCAGCAATGACTAGTAATCATTAGAACTTGTATGTCCATGGGTCTGTTGCTGGGTTTCCTCTTGGGTCTGCAGGACAACCAGGAACTTGGCCTCAGGCTGGCCTTGACTAGAACAGCTAAGCTGGTAAATTCTGTTCCACTTTTCTCTTCCTGCTAGGATAAATAGGTAAGTCTGGCCACATTTTGTTCAGGTGATGGATTAAGTCCAAGAGAGCAAGTTTCACCACGGAAATGAAGCTTAAATTCTGTCCATTCATGTCTCATAACAACCTATTGTCCAAATTAAGCCACAAAGCCAAGCCCAGAGTCCAGGTATAGGAATGAAGCCCCATTCACAAAGAGAGGTCTACCAAGCTATGTGGTCAAGGGCATAAAGAGTAACCATTATTGCCATCTACCATCAGGATGCTCTTGGCAGAAGGATTTCATAACCCATGTGTTAGGTTACAGACTTCAATATCCCCATTAAACTTACTGAGGGTTAAACAAGACCATCATCATATTATACTATAGGAAATAAAGGCAGGGTACCTTTCCAAGTCTCTCAGTCCTTAATCTAATCCATGCATGGAGGGAGGAAGGAAAACAAATTACATTCTGATCAAAATTCTGCCACTTTAATGACATTTCGAAACAAGGATTTGAACCTTTCTCTTCTTTGTGAGGCTCGCCTGCCCACAAGTGGGCTTCATTTCCCAGGACACCAGTGGGATGATGGCAGTAAGTCATCGTGTACAGCTAGTGCTACTCAGCAAGTAATAGATGCAGTCAATAAAATCCTTAAAATTTTTATTTAAAACTATTTTGAGATACATATAGACTTACATGCAGTGGTAAGATAAAATACATCAAGATATTTTATACTGTAGTAACTCCTAGTGTTAAAATATTTGAGAACTGTAGTATATCACAAATCAGGACATCATCTGTGAAACAGCCACCAACTATATTTAGATTCATTAGTTTTATACACATTGCTGGGTATGTGTTAGTATGACTTTACTTATTTTATTGCATGTGTAGATTTCCAAACAATCACACAACCAAGAGGTCAAGACACAGAACACTCCCAATATGCATTCTAACTTTTCTAAAGTTAGGTAAATTCTATGGAGGAGCTCAGAATGAACTTCATTGTAGAACTTCTGAGTCTAAAACATTTGGTTGCTGTCATACGTGCATAGCTCCTGTCAGACACAGGATATTTGTCTCCTTTTTAAACAGGTAATTGCCTGTTAAATGAGTCACATAACTACTCTCCTCTCAAGTGACCGTGGATTGCTTATACAGTGTGTATCTTCTTACAAATCTAATAAAAGCTGTGTAAAATGAATTAAAAAGTGTTCCACTGAAAAGCTATCTCACAAAACCCCAGCTCTGTCTGTTCGATTTGAAGCTGTGAAAAGAATATGAAACATACAGATGAGCAAGCCCTTCTCAGATGTTCTCTAAAGTGAGATTGCCTGGCTTTTGCTATCACTGATCTCATCAGAAATGGATCTTGGACCATATTTGTCTTGCCTTTGAAATGACAATCAATGAATTACAAATAACTGGAGTACTAGAGTCCTGCAGATATCTCAAGAATGGCAGATTTGACAAAGGACTTAAAGAGCACGGAATTTCACAGAATTCCTCGCCAGAAATATGGTTTCCCAGACTCTACTTGTGACTTCTGTCACCAGAGACACCAGAGAAATGTGGTCTTGACAAAAAATCATTTTGGATTCACAGCTAGGTGTTCACCTAGCGCATTTTGTTAGATATAAAGACATATATAATACCAACAATGCTATGCAAGCCAGCATACATACAGAGTACAATCACGGAATAATATTCCTGGGACACTTTCATCCAGTCAAGGAGTTTATAACGTTTTCACCATTAGAAATTTCTGTTCAAATGTATCCTTTCAAAATAAATTTTAAAGGTTATGCATGGATGCAGCCTGAAAAATCAAAGAATCTTACAAGACTTGCCTAAGCAGGCTGATTTAGAATTAAATATTCTTGGATCCAGTAGTTTCCCCATTTCCAATTTATTTATGCTGGTGTGTTGTTCTTTGTTCTTTTGGTTTGAAAGCTTTCATGCCTTAAAAAAATTCTCTTCCTTATCATTTCAGCAGGGTTCTGGGAAGAGACAGTTATGTTTACAGTATGCTGCTATCATTTACCAAAACTCCAATAAATCTTACTCTGAATCCTCTAAGACCTGAAGGCCCTCTCCTTGTCAGACACCCATCACATCTTTTCAGAAGCCTCTTGAACCATCTCTCTAAAACCCTAATGGTTACTTCAAACAGCATTTAAAAAATCAAGGCTGTAATCCATTCTCAGCATTTTATGGATGAGGACAGAAAGACTGAAGTAACTACAGTTAACCATATAAAGCACCAGAGATAGAACTGTACCCGGCAGATGTAGAGTATGACCCATAACCTCTCCCTTCAACACTGGAGCTCTTCTTATCACACCACACCACCTTTATTTAATTCAGGGAACAACGAATGTACTGCAGGTATTATGATAGTGGTCTCTTTATGTATTCACCATTTGTTCTTTCGCTCCACACCTGCTTTACACCAGGAATTGAGCTTGGCACGGAAGATAAAGTAATAAATGCAATAAACGTAACCCTTTCTTTCCTCAGGTCTATGTGCAAAGGATGAGGAGATCACTATCTGGCAGTTTGCAAGCCAGACTGGGTCAGCAGATGCGCTTTATCTGTCTATTGTTTCACAAAGAATCTACAATTGTATTGCCAACATTCAGAAGTTGAAAGAATTGCATTAAAGACAATGCGGAAGACTGGTCGCTCTGGAAGGATTATAGGATCTGGAAAGACTGACTTTTTTGCTTTTTCCTGACATCAGTAGACTAGAATTAAGTGTAGCAGTCTGGTTAGACCGAGCATGATCCGGTCACAGCCCAGGTCCCATGGGTCCATTTCCTTCTTTTATATTGCTTGCTCTACCCCTGTAGAAATCGGGGGTTGCAACTTCTTTCCTAGTGGTTTTCAAATTATTCTCTGTGTAATATTAGGAGTTTGATGAGGTTCTCAACTGCTCAGGCACAGAGGAGTTTGTAAGTCAGTCCTGATGGATTCTAATAGGAAGGCCTGCTATATTCTCCCTGTTTTACATATTAGGTATCCAATTAAGGATTCTCCATCGCTAATGCATCACGTTTGAGAGGAAAAACAACTGCATTCCACTGTTTTAAGCATTTTAGTAGGTTTTATAGACAGTAGCTGCTTTATAAATAGAGAAAGAAACAAACTTCAGTATTTGACTGAGTCATCAAGGCGAGAATGAGCCAAAACCAACCTAGAGGTGAGCTCGAAAGCAGACAAAACTTTAAGATGGAGAGAAAACAACAGCAAAGGGACCATCATCACGTCTCTTAAGAAAGTATTAATAAGTTTATCAGGCAACCCTGAGTAGCCTCAAAATGCTAATAATGTGTAAATAAATGAATTCTAATGAGGCAGATTTTTAAAAAAATTTTTACTAGTACATGTTTGCAGTACATAATGCTTATGTTCCTTGTGTGGAGTTGGTTCGTTACATAGCACATCTGAATTCCTTCTTCTATCTGCTTAACCTTCCCTCCCTCCCACTACACCCATATCCTTTCAGTTCCCACTAGGGAAGCGTTTTCTCCTTACCTCCATTATCTATCTTTCATTTGCTCTTTAGTTATATTTCAGGTTTCTCACATAAGAGAAACCACATGATATTTCAGTTTGAAGGTCTGATTTATTTTAATTAACATTATGCTTTCAAGGTTTAATCATTTTCCTACAAATAACTCAAATTTATTTTTCTTTGTGTCTCAGTAGTACTCCATTGTGTATAAATATTACATTTTATTTATCTGTTCAACTGTTGGTGGACATATAGGCTGCTTTTGAGAGTTAGTTATTATGAATCGCACTGCTATAAACATGAGTTTGCATGTAACTCTATAATATGATGTCTTTAACTTTTGGAGAAATACTCAGAGGGGAATAGCTTGGTCAAATGGAAGTTTTAGTTTTAGTTTTCTGAGGAATTCCCATACTAATTGGAGGTAGGCATTTGTTAAAATGTAAGTACAAGAAGATTAAATAAAATTCACAAACTTTATTTGCCACTCCATCTAGATGTGTGGACTTTCAAGTATTTCTTTGAGTAGCTATTCTGGTTTATGGGTGAATACAGTGAAATGGAAGGACTTTTCCTAAAAAGCTTGATGAAGTTCATGTTTATCTAAAAGAACATGTATCTTCCTTTAAATGGAATATGCACTCACTAAAGACTTGGGGAAAAGTTGATTGATTTTAATTAAAACGAATTTGACTTAGTACATTTTCATTATGTGTGAAGAATCATATTTATTAAAAGAAATAAGATATAACTTGTATTTTTATACTTCACAAATCAAGCTTCTCAAATATCTTAAAAATGCATCATCGTTTGGTTGACTGTTCAATTAAAATGTAAATATCATTATTTTTCAGATTTAAACTTTAGATTTAAATTGCCAGGTCTCACATAAAGACAATTGTTTATCCCATCATGGGCTTGATTTTTAAATAATAAAATCTGATTATTCTTTCAGTTCTTTTCTTCATTACCTTCAGGAAACAGCATGAAATGATAAAACATTTTAAATCATGCTCAGTTCAAGAAACTCATATTGATTCAAATGATACCTTCTTATGCATCTTCTGCCCAAGTAATGAAAGACACTGAAGATATATTTCATAGATTCTCACATTTTATACTAATACATATATTTACAAAGAAGTTCCTAAGAAGGTACTTAGCTATTTGTTATTTGAGTAACAAAGTTTATAAATATTCAAACTAATTTTTGGAGGGACTAAATAACTTGCTTGATGCTTTATGGGACTTAGAGAGACTTAGATTTGTTTCCTTGCTGGGTTTGGAGCCTTGACCCTCCTAAAATGTTCAAGGGACATTGAAAGTATAGTGACTCCACAGGGTTGTTAAATGCACGTAAAGGAAGGCTTACACACATCAGCTTTGTAGGGCCTCACTAAATGCTCATTGGTTAAGTGATTTGAACTTGGTTATTCAAATACTACATTTAATTATTCCACCTGCTTCTTGTCTTTTGATGTAACAATTACACTATAGGATCTGAATGTGTATTCAGATCGAACATGTCTCAAAATTGCAGTCACTCACCATGTAGCTTACTGAATTTTGCAGGGAAATGATGGATCCAAAGCCCCACTGGGTCCTTGGGGCAGATAATTGGATTTATTTCATGGGCGTTTTCAAAAAGTGCATTCACCTACAACAAGTCATAGAATAATGAAAACACAGACTTTCAGACTTGGAATTGGTCACCGTCCAGACATTCACTGCGTGTTTGAGTGCCATCAGCACCATCCCTAGCGGGCAGTTGTCATTCTGTTCATGGTTCCCTCTGAGGATGGGCAGGATCACTACCACCTGGCATTATCAACGCCTTCACAAGTGGTTCTAACTATGGAAAATTGTTTACAAAATTTGGGGTATTCTATCATGAAGTTGCTACTATTTTTAACTCATTGCAACGAGTTAAATCCTTGTGACTCATGTCATTATTTTTTGTCAAAATCTGAAAACAGTTATACTGACTGAGTTGCCACCCTCTCAAGCAAATTACCCCAGTCACTTAATCATTCCCCTTTAGATATGGGGAAACAAGAGCCTTACCTTCCTTGTCAGTCTACTCTGAATGCTATCTGTGTGTCCTGATCATTTGTCATATGAAGAATCCCAAACTGAGCTCTGAGTCCTAAATGTGAGCTAAATTATTACCTTCCTTGTATTAAGTTCTAAGCTTTTATTAAAGAAGCCTGTTCATAACCACAGTTGAATGTCATTGTGGTTAAATAAGGCAGCTCACGCAGGTAAGGTCAGCCCACCTTTCAACAATATTTTTATAACTGAACACTGGTGACAACTCTCAAGTGTTTTAGTGACATGATTAAGATGTAGAAGTACAAGCGATTATAGGCACTAAATGTTCCAAAGGTAGCCCGCAAACCCCATTGATTTAAAATGGATAGATTTGACATGTGTGATGTCCTAAAAACAAACTGAAGCCCATCTTCCCAGGCCACACACACTGGTACTTTTACTGAGCCTGTAAAAGACATCCTGACTGACCACTGTCACTTGAAACGAAGTCTCTGCTCCCCATTAAGCAAGGCTCACTTGTTCCAGCTCCTCACACCCGACTCCCATCACCGATTTCCAGTCCCTGCACATTCCCAGATTGAGTTATCTGACCACAGTTGTCTCTGATTTTCCTCTATGTGCACAAATTTTCTTCCATTCCTAGCGTGAGTTTGCACCTTTACCTTATAGGTGCTGATTTCTCTCCACTGGACACCCCCAAACAGCATCATTCTAGTTGTTCTTTATTCCAGGGCCATTCTTCTATCGCTCTGCCCCTTCTCACCCTTATTTTACCCAGCACCTCTAGAACAGCGCTCCAGGCTTCTCTTTTGTCCTGCTTTCTGTGTCTGGTCTCTGCATATCCTGGCTCGTCCTGGACAATCTAGAATAACCCCCTCCCCCAGCTTCACATCTGCCAGTCCGAGGCTGTGCTCTGCATTTCTTCCTTTCTGAAACAGAAGGTGCTTCTGGCTCCTACCTGTTTATCATTGTGCCCCTGGCTCCTGTTTTTGTTCTATAACTGAAGAGTGGTTTTGTAAGACTGGCTCCCAGACCAGCAGCATCACCTGGAAACTTGTTAGAAATGCAAATTATAGAGCCCCACCTCAGGCTTGCTGAATCAGAAACTCTAGGATGGAGCTCAGCCATCTGGATGTAACAAGCTGACCAGGTGATTATGACACATGAATTTGGGAGTTAGTGCTCTCTACCTCAGAGTTCTCAGCTTTTGCTGATATTTGCATCTTCTGAGGAAGTTTTCATAAATACCTGAAAACGGGTCTAAACATCACCACAACTCAATAAAATCAAGGTCTCTGCATGGGACCCAATCCTAGATACATTTTTTAAAACCTCTGTAAGCAATGTGAAATCAGGGCTGACTCCAGCCTCCCAACATTTCTGATCTTGAGTGTTTATTTGGTCCCTCTCTGGGAAGCTCTATGCTGGCTCTTTGTGCACCTTTCTTATTTGCTTAATTCTTCAAGTCAAGATAAAATCGTGGCCAGTGCAAAAAGTCCTTTCCAGCCAGCCGACTCAGAAAGAGCTCCTCGCACCCAGGGACCTTCTACCTTTTTAGCTTCTACTATTTTAATAGTAGTACTAATCTCTAATTGAAAAGATATTGTTAAATTATTCAGTCATTGCTCCACTGGAAAATAAACTCTAGGAGAAAAACAACTCTTCCTTTCAAGGCTGAACCCCCAGCTTCCTAGACAGGGCCAGTATACAAGCCGCTTAGGGACACACTGGCTGTAGGAAGAACCAACACCACATACAATCAACTTGCTGTTATTCCAAGTTCTGTGCTTTGGATGATTGGTCTTAACACTTTCTTCTTCTACTTTCATGATCTTTTATTTTATAATTAGCAGCATTCTCACAAATCTACCAGAACATCTACCTCAATGCTTCTTTTCCCATAATGAGGTCTTCCTTCCCTGAAAGCATATAGACCTTTGTCCACTGCTTAACCATTGATTTCTTATTAAATGAGCAGTGGATGCTGAGGTACAGAAGCCAAGAAACAGGCCTCTCTCTGTGTTGCTCCACAATGTGAATAAAGTCTCCTGCTTGGTACACAGAAATGAATACTTTCTGAAGTGAACTGACTCGAAGAGAGAAAGTGATTTCCTCTGATAGTTTTAAAAGCCAAGGGACCACTGGAGAGAGACAAAGAGATGGACTTAAAACAGATACAGGAAAGGAACAAGTTCAATATAGAGAGCAAATCTTTTGTAAAAACCAAGGCTGGGGTGTCCTGTACACATCTGTACACTGAAAATGCCTGGCTGCCACTCTGTCCAGCTGGCCCTTCTTTCTTCTCCAACCCTTTTTAAATCCTAGGTGTGGGCAGAAATTCCTCCACACCCCTAGCCATCCCTTCTCTTTCTCTTTAAAACTGCATAGAGCAGTGAAAGTAGCATCACATCAGGGAATGCCGGGCAGCCACAGGCAGCCTTTGATTACGAGTAAGCTGCTACAGAAATTCCCCTTTTATGATGTTACATTATCTATATGAGAGCAATCAGAGAGATCAGCTGGAAATCCCTCAAGACTGAGGAGGAACTAACGGGCTCACACACTGCTTCTCCTTGAAATGTCTTACTGGGAGACCAGTAGGGCTCTTGATCATGAATCAACATCCACATTTTAAGAGATTGATCTGTTCCTCCCTAGGAGGGAATGTCTGCTGGCTTTAACTGCATAGAGCCAGAGAGAGGACAAAACCCTCAAAAGAGGATCTAACTGACACTTTGGGCTGGGTGGAACGTACATTCGTCAGGCTCAGTGTCTTCATTTTTGGATCTTAGACTTTTCCATGCACCAGAAGCAAAAATGATTTAGACATATTTACTCCTAGGCATTTGTTTTTGTGTTTGGTGTTCTATGCTGGCTCCCATACAGCTGTGTTTAAAATGTAATTTACCTCTCAATTCCAACTTCTTTCTAGAATCTGAAAATTCAGAAGGTTGCTCAGATAATAGCTATTATCAAAACTCAAGAATCTGAGGAGCCTAACACTCTTCATTTTCCTTGGTTTCTATCACCCTCCGCCCTTTAATTCAGTCCTCTACCAAAGAATCCATATTCCCCAGCGCACCCTGCTAGAGGGCCATCTCCAGCTTGCTCTCTCCTAAAAGCTCCCAAATTTCAGAATCCTCGCTATCACCTTCTTGGGTCACTTTCCTGACAGCAAAGAACTTTGCTAAAGCTGATTTAATAACCTAATTTGCAGTATATTTGTCATCTTTCCCAGGTGAAAAATTTCTTATTGAAAAAAAAAAAGGCTGGAACTGTCTTTCAAAGAGGAGGAATAGGAATCTCTCTGGCCATTTGGGAGATCAGAGAACCAAGGGGAAGATGTGGGCAGTGGGCAAAGAGAAGCCACATGGTGATGGTATCAGTCACAACAGAGAGGGGCATCTCCATTGTTCCCGCTGAAAATAGACCTAATTAGCATAATCCAATTGGCCACGCTCCATGCACAATGCCAATGCATAATTCTTCACGCACTCCTGGAGCTAGAGTCCTACCCAGCCAGACAGAGGCGCCTGGGCACTGGCTATAGTAGGAAGGCACAGAGAAGCATTTTTTAGTTTCCAAGAGAAGAGTCTTACAGAAAATAGATAAGGAGACAACCCCCTAGATAGGAGACCTCAAAGACCTACACAGTCTCCTTTCTGGATATAGTTTTTTAATTTATTGAAATAATCTATGGAGAACAATTAAAGTGAATTCTAGATCATGTAACATATTTATTGATATTCAGTGCATAATTAATAATGATGATAATAAATTACTAATCAGCAACAGAATTACCACTCGCTCTGTCCTGTGCTCGCCACAAAGCATTTTACTACATTACTTCAGTAAGTTTACCAGCTTTGTGCTATAAGCAGTGCTGTACCAGTTCACTAGATGTCAAGGGGGAAAAAACCCTAATTTGTGTCATTTGCTGTTTACCATTCACCATGGTGGTCATCCCCATCCATTATAGATAATCCAGACACCATTGCTCACCAAGTTTCTTAATATGTAACACTTGAACCACAAAATCTCTGACAATTTAACAACTGACTTTCACAGTTAGTAGGAGTTGGTTTTGGCAACCACTGGACTCAGCCATCTTTATTTACCCCTTTGTTAAGGTGAAAGTTCCTCCCAGTTTGCCCAGAACTCTGGGTTTCAGTATTGAAACTCCTATGCTGAGAGAGTTCTGTTAGTTCTGGAGAAACTGGGTGTGTTGTTCACTCGACTTTGTTGCTATGGTGTTAATTTTTGTGCCTCTCCCAAATCTCTGTGTTGAAATTGTAGCCTTCAGTGTGATGGCTTAAAGAGCTGAGGTCCTCAGGAGACTATCAGGCCCTGACAGATAGCATCAATGTCTGTATAAAACAGAAGAGAGTTTCCTTGCTTCTTTGACCATGAGACGATACCAGAACAAGGTGCCATCTATGAAGAAAAAGAGGGCCACCAGTAGATGCAAAATTTGCTGGTTCCTTGATCTTGGAACTTCCCTCTTTCTGGATCTGTGAAAGATAAAATCATCCACTTTGCAGGAGTTTTGTCATAGCAGCCTGAACAGAGCGAGTTACTTTTGTGCATAGGAATAAACAGAATTTACAGAACCTTGTCTAAAATCACACTGGGAAGAAGCCTTTAGGACTCGGAGTTTGGTTAAGCAACCTGCGCACTTTTACGCAGTAGGTGCCAGGCATCTGTTTGCCAATGGAGAGGGTCAGCCCATGAGTGTCAGTGCCATCGTAGGGAACAGCGGGCATGCATGCATATGAGCACACATGCACGAGTGAGCACACACACACACACACACATACACACACACACACTCACTTCATACCAAATGCAAACACTAATGTACTCTATGGAAAAATTAAGCTGTATTATATGTAAATAAAAACATGAACTATAATCTGGCCTGCCTGATTCCTTTGCTTAATTCCAATATTGAATCGAGGTCAATCTCACTTTACTGAGATCCCCTAAAAGAGGTGTCCACAGTCTTTTAAGATCCGGATGAACATAACTTAAGGAAATCGTCCACATTATGCAAAGAATATGAATAAAATCAGTCTCTCTGCTCAGCATCTGTTCACATAGTCTGATCAATTCTATACCTTTTAACAACCTGGGAAATTTTATAGGGAAATCTGACTTCCCTTAAAATTTACTGTTGAATATAGTCTTTATTAACCATAACATGATCCTTCAACTTCAACAGGAAATCAGTTGAATGATTATTCCTAATGAGTGTCAAGATATTTATACAAAAAAAATAGAGCTTTCTTCCGTCTAAACCGAAACACGAATTTTAATATAGACTTTAATGGGACTATCCTTTAAAAATAAGTTTCATGAATAATCATGGTAATGTTCCATTATTTCTTAAGTAAAATAAAGTTTAATTAGGAAACCACATTTTGTTTATTCATTCCTGATGGAGAGGTTAATAAATACTATTTGTAAAAAACCAAATGACTTTTACATAGAAACAAGTTATTCTGATTTTATAAAATGTCATAATATCCTGAAAGCACTAAAATAGTGCAAACTAATATTAATTCACATAGGCAATGATCTAAAACAGTTGGTTCCACATGAATATATATATAAATATGAATGTATGTGTATATGTAGTATACACCTCACCCCATTAACTAGTATATATGTTCCATTAACTTTATTTAAGAAATAAAAACATGGCAAGTATAACTTTTAGGAATGTGACAGAAAATGAAGGAAATGTATATGTTTAAGCTCAAATTCACAAAAGAGTAATCAGGAATAGATTTAAATTTTATTTCTCAAAGGACTTCATATCCTGAGGTCTATTTCATTCTCAAACTGCATGAATCTAAAAGTCCAAAAGAGATGTAGGGGAAAACATCTTATAAAATATAGGATTTAACCTTGTGGACAAAGGTCATCTAACTCAAAGTGAGTAGCAAAAGAATATATTTGAAAGACAGAAAGCTAAGGAAATCTGGGAAGAAAAGAATATCTTTTCAATATAAATTAACAATTTTATGTTTCACATAAAGAAGGCATCTGCTATTTATATCACTGTGGTTTGTTTAGAAACCTAGAATCAAAACCGATACTATTCACCTCCCATGTCTGACTTCAGAACTTGAAATGAACCAGATAGTATCACTTTGAAATAAAAAAGCTAACAGGATTAGTTTTATCCAAGTGTTACAAAAAAATCAGATGATTTGGAGTCAGAAATTTAACCTGATTTCTGAGTTAGACTTTGAGATTACTCTCTATCTAAATTTTATGCAAATTTTTCTGAGAAAATGTTGACATCTCATCATTTTTTTGAAGTAGGAATAAACTCAATAAAATTGAGGATTAGGATAGGTATCTCTGACATAAAGTTACATCATATAATTTAGTGTTTTGCACCCAATTGAATATATAGAAGATATACAATGGAGTTATAATAAGCCTTAGAAATATTTCTCCAATGTTTTAATTTTCTGATATGCAGCTCACAAATTAAAGTAGATAGAGTGACTCTAAATTTGACAAATTTCTAAGTCATTGATGATTTTAATACACTTAATGTATACATTAAGAATATTCTCAGACTATACTGGCACATGTTTTGGACATGTGTTGCTCTGATTTTGATTAGTGGCAGATCTGGTCTTTAGTCAGAAATGGTCACCCATTTAACATGACTTTAGAGAACTGATTAAAATATACCTAAGCCCATGAATGCCCAGGAATTGTTGGATTGGAAATTTTATCACATAGATCTCTTCTTCCCCTAAATTGTAAATGTTTCCTTAAAAATAAAAATGTTGCTTTAATTGTAAGATCAAGCAAACTGTCCAGGACTTCTCATGTTAAGAAATGGGGGAAAGAACAGAAAACTAAGCCTCTCTGTGAGTAGAGGCCATGCACAGGCTGCTGAGAACCAGATGCCAGTCTTTTCCAATAAGTTGGCACCATTGACAGACTGCGGGGGTGAACAAGAAGCTAACAAGCTAACCCCTACCTGTAAGTCGGCACCATGCACAGGCTGCTGGGAGGAGAACCAGATACCAGCCCTTTCTGACACACAGGCTTGCAGACAAGAAGAGCCACGGTCCCACCCCTCGTGGTAAGGGACTGGCTGATCCAGAGATACACGGGCTCTGATCATAGCTATTGCGGTAAAATACAACTAATGCTTGTAGTGTTTAGCATTTCACTGATTTTGCAAGCCTAAAGGCAGTAGTCTGATCATCTAGTCAGAGGATAAAAATATGCAATGTAGCATCTATGGGGGAATCTCCTTCTGAAGGTGGTAGCCATTGTTAATTTCCTATTATTTTGTTTTGAATTCCTGTATGATTTTCATTGTTTTGTTGGGTTGAGTTTTATTCTTTTTGTCTTGTTTGATTTTATTATATCAAATGGCATGGGAAGCTATTTCAAAGATAATAAGATATATTATGGTAGCCATTTTGGATTTACTATTGTCTTCTTTTGAAGTCCTTTATTGCATTCATTGTTTTGTTTTTATTAGTTCTATTCTGTTCTTTTCTGTTTGATTTTTACAATGTCTGAAGGTATAAGCAGCTATTTTGAAGACAACAAGAATGCCTCATGGTAACCATTGTTTAGTTCATTATCTTGTTTTGAAGTCCTATGTCACTTACACTGTTTTGAAGTCCTGTGTCACACTGTTTTGAAGTCCTGTGTCACTTACACTGTTTTGTTTTGATTGGCTTCATTCTGTTTTATTTTGCTTGGTTTTGTTCTGTTTAAAATAAAAATTACCAAAACAAAACAAAACAAAACAAAAAAAAAAACCGATGAAATGGAGAAAGCAGACTTTGAATACCAAGAAGGAAAAGAAAATTTCCACTGAAAAAGTAAGGAATTATCAAAATGGAAGTCAAGAATGCTAAACATGAGCCTTCCATATGACACTTCATTTTTATTAACCAAAAAATGTATCAAAAATAAAATTTGGGCACCTTTAACTATATGCTGTACACCTCAGTAATTTAAAGTTCATTAACTTTTGATTAACTGTACTTCCTTCCAAAGGGCAAAAAAATTTTGGCTCTTAATTCAAAAATTTAATGAATAAATTTAACTTAGAGACATAACTACTTTCCTCTTTTAATCTCAATTTTTAAGTTTAGTGCTTTCATTTTAGATCAGCATAACCCATTGAACCAAAAAGGAAACAGTTCCAAATGTTCTCTTTTTAACTATTTTTTTAAAAACCTTTTGCTTTTAAAAACAGAAATATCCTTAAAGAAACTCTTCAGCAAGAAAAATAATCAGAAAATCTGAATGGGGCCCAGGAGCAGAGGCGGAAATGGTCACGGTGATCATGGTACTAACTACACAGGCAAATTCTTATTCTGGTGGAGGAATGAGAGGAGTTTAGGCCTCAGATCTTACACACACAGGGAGGAGAAAGTGAAATCTGGTAAAAGCTGGAAGGCATTGGAAGGAACAAACAGGATAGCTAGAGTTGATAGGAGACACAGGAGAGAAATGTGAACTTTGATAAGTTTAAAACACATAAGAATTTGATAGAGATTTAAAATAATTTATACTTGGAAGCTCAAAATCAATAAAGGGAGAAATAAGAAGAATATATTAAAAAGTGAGCTATATATACAGAAGACAGGAATATTTACAGAAGTAACCAAATAGAGATTCCAAAAAGTAGTCTTCTTTATTCAAACAAAAAGGTAAGAGGATGAACAAACAGTCAGTGAGATGCAGCGTAAAAAAGCTGATGAACTGAAAAGCAGAAATAAAATAATTTCTTTAGAGAAAGCTCAAGAAAAAGACCTATATGGAGACACATAAGCAGTAGTGATAATTTAAACAAAAACACAAAACTTGTCAAGAGACTGGATGTGAGGGTACATGCCTGAAATTTTACAACCTCAGTTATCTGGAAGGCTGAGGCAGGAAAATCTTAAGTTTAAGTCCTGCCTGGAAAACTTGATGAAACTGTGTTCCAAAATTTTAAAAACAAAGAGGGCTGTTGCTGGGCGTGAACCCTGGTGGGAGAGTCCTTTCTTATCCTTCAGGGGCAGGATCCTTGTTTTAATTCCCAGTAACAAAAAGTGAAAAAAAAAATTAAAATTATGAGACCTAAAGCAAATGACCAAATGAGTTAAAAACAAAACTATCCAGCCTTCTCACAAATAACAGGGATTGCTAAAAACTATAGAATGGTACCTTTAATTGCCAAATGTCATCCTAGAAATCCTAGTACATCAAAGAATTAAAACATGGTATGGATACATCCCAACTCCTCACAGTGAATGCATTCATTAGTTAACACAAACGTATGTTAATAAAAATAAAATGACAAAAAAGGAAAAAGAAAAATGTTTGAAGAGGCAAAAGGCTTAAAAAGTTACTGTTCAGAATAATAATATAAGTTAAAACAAAATATAAGTATCAGCAAGAAAATAAAATTAAACCCAGAAGGGAATAAGATGTTAGGTAATAAGATATGTACTAAAATTGATCAAATTTCTTATGCATGAATAATCCTTATTTTGAAAACTATGACTGCAAGAAAAAAAATTGAATAAAAAGATACAAAAAACAATGGCTCAATTTAGAAAAGTAAATTCAAGAAATATCAGTTTAACAAATCATTATAACAAGTTGTTTTAAACCATATTCTAACAGTAAGGTTTTAAATTACCCATCAAGAATAAATTAATAGACCAGAAGAAATTTTTAACTGTTGTTGTAATCACTAATGACAAAAATGGTCATGACGAGCTTAACTTGAACTAAAATGTAAGCAAATAAGAATGGGGAAAATAGAGAATTTGAGAAACCTTTTCTGAGGTTTTTAATTTGTTTCATATAAATATATGTTTAAATTAGCAATATAAATTATCTCTCGACTTTCCTAAATATATATGTAAAAATTTTAACTGTGTTCTTCTTCCTGCTTTCTTATTCTTTCCTGTTCTTATTTTGGTGTTTAATACAAGCCAGTAGATGGAATAAGCAAGGTAGGTTCTCTGCTGGAGACAAACCGAGTAACAGTGACTCTGAGGGGGATTTGGAGGCTGAGGTGTGGTGACCCACTCAGCAAGGTGGGATGAGAAGGACCATCCAAGGAGGAGCACCTGGGTTGGATGGGAAAGCACGAGCAGGGTTAGGAGATGTTCCTGCGGAGTCTGCAGGCTGAGAGATGATCTGGCCATGTGCGCTGGAACCTGCAGGTGACAGAGCCCAGCTGGACTCAGCAGGATGCCTGTGCATCACAGATCTTCAGCTTAAGCAGACCAAAGATCGGTTCTGAGTGTGAGCTGCTGGAGTCCTAGTGAATGGGTAAACCTTGCACATGGAAGAGAACCAGAGGACGGGGAAGGGGCCCAAACAGGGCCTAACAGATGTCTTCGGGGGAGGGTGGCTTCAAGTAGAGTTTTAGAATCTAGGCAAGATGCAAAGAGCAGCTGACTGGCTGGGAAACCAGCACTGGAACCGTAGGCGATTGGAATGAAGGAAATGCTCCTGTGGGATGGGAGTCCTGCGGCCTGTCATAGAGCTTAGCAGAGAAGAGGGTTTTTGTTCAGTTGACAGTGCTGCTGCAGTGATGTGAGGCTGTTTACAAACAGAGGGGCCCATTAAACACACAAGCATTTTAAGAACACTTGGAACCAGCTTTCTTAGTATCGACAAGAGAAGTCTTAAATACATAAAGGGGAAAACTGAAATGGATATTGAATGCTTGGACTAGAATTGCAAGAAGATTAGTTTCACCCACAGTTTTCAACCTGTAGAGGTAAATATAAATGTTTTTGCACCTACACAGGAATGTATGTATGGCCAAGTTCAGAAGCAGGTCTTACCAAAACTGAACCAGGTAAGGATACCTGGCAACACATCCACTACTCAACATTTTACTGTCATTTCTCTCAAAACTAATAAGGAAATAGAAATGAATATGAGGAGGCTCTAGTGAAAGTCCTGCATAGCAAACTCCACTTAACTGTGCAAGCTCAGTACCTCACTTAGACCCTGTTAAGGCCCCATCCAGTAACCCCAAGCAGTTGGGGAGCTTTGGTGCTCTGTGTGGCATGAACTGAAGGCCTGCATAATGTACTCCAACTCACTGCTCAGCCTCGGTACGCCACTTAGAACCTGGTAGAGTCCTACCTAGCAAGCTCAAGCAGCCGGGAACTTCAGAGTGCCATGTGGGGTGTGCTGAAGGTCCAGCCAGCATACTCCCCCCATTTGAGGAGAATTTAAGTGCCAACAGGGACCTGATAATGCCTGCCAAACAACCCCCACTCAAGTGGAGGAACTCCCTGAAGTAGGGACAGACATCCTCAACCCAGGAAGCAACTGAGAACTTGCATTTTGGCTTCCCCAGGAGAATTCAGGAAAATGACAAAATAAAAGAGCAAAATGCAGTCTCAAACCTCCATCCCAAATAAGCCTAGGAGACATGGTCATAGAAGAAAGAAGTATAAGCCATACACCTGAAACTCCTGAAATAATAGCAACTGAAGTAAAGAAACAACTCCATGAAGGTGTAAAGGAACTCAGATTAAAAATAATCTCCCAGGTAAAACAAGAAATGATAAATGTAATAAAAGAAATGCTGAACACATCTAAAGAAGATATAATTTAAAAAATTGAGGAGCACTGCCAAAAGATGGAAACTTTGAAGGAACAATATAAGAAATAGAGTGCATGAAACAGATTCAAGGAGATATCAAGGAAATCAAAAATTCCATCGGAAGCTGGCAAAACCTCATGAGTGAATATGAAGATAGACTTTCAGACTTCAAAGACAAGAGTGTAGCTAGTGAACAGAAAAGGAAAGATCTTTTAAAAATAACAAGGAATCAGAAAATAACAATTCAACAGTTGCAAGGTGATGCAAAGAAAACCAATATAGGATTGGTAGGTGTGAATGAAAAGAAGATGACAACACAAATAATATAAAAAGACTATATACAGAAGTAATAGCTGGTACATGAATAGGCTTAGATACACCTAGAACTTCACCTAAAGGCTTTCCAAGAATTGATTTTAATATCTGTGATAGTATGGATAGATACACTGAAGAAAACAAGACACCATGGTAGTCATTGGTGATTTTCCATCATTTTGATTCAAAAGCCAATAATGCATTTATTCTTTGTTTTGATTGGTTTTAGTATGTTTTCTATTAGTTGATTTCAATATGTGTGAAGGTATGGGGAGCTATTTTGAAGAGAACAAGAGACATTATGGTAGCCATTGTTTGATTTTCCTACTGTCTGGCTTTGAAGGCCAATAATGCTTTCATCCTTTTGTTCTGATCAGTTTTATACTGTTTTGTTTTGTTTGCATTCAATGTGTGTGAAAATATGGACAACTATTTCGGAGAGAATAGGAGACATTGCGGTAGCCACAGTTGATTTCCTGTTGTCTTGTTTTGAAATCCTGTGTTGCTTGCATTGTTTCATTCTGATCTGATTTGTTCTATTTTGTATTGTTTTGCTTTATTCTCTTTAAAAGAAAAAAAGAAAAAAGAAATGAATATGAGAAAGCAATAAATGTCTATAAATAAAATTCAGAGGAAACAAAAACAAAGTATTAAAACTTAGTAAGATTTTCATGAGTTCCTGTAATTAATACAAGCATAGAAACAAATCATAAAAGAAACATTTAAAATAGTAATTTCATTTAATAATTTAATACATGTGTTGCTTCTAATCTATTAATGTGTATTGTGTTAGTATATTGGTGTGCAATATTAGTTTTATTTTTTGAAGAATTGACTATATGCATTATATATGCAGCATATATGTATATAAATCAGTACTTGATTATAATATAGTATTCTTTTATAACTCATTGAATTTGGTTTTCTAATATTTATTTTTATGTTTGTCCTTTGTATTAGATGAGTTCATGATTCTATTCCTGAACAGTGTTCATCAAACTTACAACACTGAATCACAAACTTATACATTGATGAAGACTGGTTTTATTTAATAATGTGAGAAAGTACAATTAAACAATACCAACACAAATTAAAGGCTACCTGGCAGTAAGTCAAACAAAATATGAGCAACAACAGAGTAACATATGAACTATAACTGAAAGTTCCTAAATGACATTCAACCATACACATATACTGTTGGGGTCTGGACCTAGACACCCAATCCTCCACACGGGTTCACGATGAAGGCTCAAAGGAATGAGACACACAGCTGGGTCTTTAGGGCTGCAGGAGGAGTGAGCCCCTTGCAGAGCTCATAACCCTGCCGGCCGGCTGACTCACGCTAGCAGCCCGTATTTAGTCAGAACAAGCAAGGGGTTGAGTGGACAATGGAGGAAACCTGAACAGGATCTTGAGTGGGGTTCAAGGACCCCTCAGAGCAACAGACGATGCTAATTAAGAAAAACCATCTCCAGAAAGTCTCCAGGTGGCCTCAGCTGTGGCCTGTCTTGCCTCCTGAAGTGTCACCTCATTCTCAGTTCAGCCACGCCCGGGCCACGCCACAGCCCTGCACATATATTCAGCTTCAGCAACTCCAACAATATACATATCTGGGTATAGATATTAAATATCAGAAAATCTCTTTCCTCTTTCATCTTATGCTCATGTTTCCATATCCCATAAAAATATCAGGCACATTTTTGATAGAACTAAGAAAATGATTATTAAAAGTTGTATTGAAAATATTTAACAGCAGCCAAGACAATTTAAAAGAATAAACAAAGTTGTGGGATTTTTTTTCTACCAGAAAGCAAGTATTGCTATAAAATGACAGTAATTAAAGCAGTGTGTATTAACACTGGAATGGATAAAAGATTTAATGCAACAAAATTGAAAGCCTAAGAAAAAACACACATATGTGGGAATTTGGTAATCAGCCCAAATGGCATCACACTTTGGTAAAGGGTGGTGTTGAGCTGAGTAGTTTTCTTTATGGAAAAAAATAAATTAAGTTCTTACTCCATATTACATCTCCAAATTAATTTTAGGGGATTAAAAACAAAATATAAAAAATGTACTGCCACTGGAGCAATATTTAACAGAATTTCTTTATGAACTCTAATAAGAAACTATTTCTCTGTGAGAAGCACCCCTCAGGAACAAAATAGAAAATTAGAACTGAATTCAAATGAAAACATCCTTCTCATAAAACATACAATGTATAAAGATGAATAAGTAAAAACTAAATATTCACGAGTGAAAGTAAGGATTGGTACCCCAATTTAAGTAATTCTGTGTATCTATGAGAAAAATCCATGCAACCATGTAGGAAAATGGTCAAATGAAAGAAGCAGTTCACAGAAAAGGCACCTGAAGGGCACTTGCAGTTTCACAATGCAGCAGGCAAATGCAAATTCAGACATGTTTGGAAATTTTATCTCATAATTACTAGTTCAATGCAATGTTTTTAAGTGTAAAAGTGTTAAAGTCGATGATTATGTGCATAAACAGTCACTATTGCCAGGAGAGTAAATTGCTCCTACCACTTTGGTGAATAATTTGGCAATAGTTAAAGTTTAAAATACTCTAGCACTGAGAGTTGCACTTCTGATGCATGTTAAAGGAAAATTCCTACATGTGTGTGACAGGAATCAAGTCAAATCATCCCTCAATGCTATGCCTATAATAGCTGTAAAGATGAAAATCATTCTCTGTCCATCAAGAAAATCTATACCTGTGGTATGAAATACAGTAGAACTATGCTTTGATTAAAATGAGTGAGAGCTACTATTTTACATATACAGATCTTAAAACCATGCTTAGTGAAAGAAAAAAAACATGAAACTGTTGAATATATGTTACAATTTATGTAAAACAAACATACATTTTCTGAAGATGCTTTGCATAATACTGGCATGGAAGAATACACCAAATGATAGTGGTAGTTGAGGGGAAGAAAAAAAAAAGAAACAGTTTGGAAAAAACACTTAAGTAACAGTGTTAATTTTTTTTTTCTTGGTTGTTAACACTTGTTTAATATAGTTCACAACAACTCAGATTTTCTGACTAGGAGGTAGTTTCATTCTCAACACAAAGTAATGATAAATATTTAAGAAGATTGAAATGTTAATTATGATCATTTTATTATTATATCTTGTATGCATGTTTCAAATTATCACACTACATCTTATAAATGTATATGATTATAATTCAACACAATACTTTTTAAAAAGTCAGAAATAAGTTTATAAAACATGTACCATAAGCAAAAATAGCCAAGATATAATTTCTAACATTGATTTATAGGTATATGAGAACTTTAATACTATTCACATAACTGTTTTTTGCCATGTTTACAACATTAAAATGCATGAGTGTTTGCTGATTCCATCTTTTATGTTGGTAATATTAAAATGATGCATATGGATGAAGACTCATTGTTTGCTTGCTCAGTAGTATACTTCCTTTGGACATTCTTTATTAATTCACAACTAACCTGTCAGTTTTTGGAAGACATGGTATGAAATCAATAAATGGCAGGTGTCCAGGGACTACATGAAGTAGTAGAGAAATTAGTGTTCCAAGAAAATGCCCTTGATGAGAAGAAATTAATTTGAATCTCCAGTCTGCAATGCAATACCTTCAAGTGTTCTAAATATTGTATCTCAGAATGCAAGTCTCCAATGAAAGGTGTACACAGCCAGTATCAGGAAGGCAAAACATAGTCTGGACAATATGTGGTTGGAAATAAGAATAAGGTTCAATAGTAAAGCAGATTTTGCTGATTTATAGCTCATTATTTTATGAAATTAGAAGACATTGGAAGTTGTGGATTAAGTGGCAATTATTTTATTTGCCAGAAATGCACATCATTTTCTCATTTCTTTAGTCTGAGCCTGTAGTTGGACAGTTCCCTGATGAACTTGGCACTCATCATGAAGTTTCTTTCAAGCCATGTAAAACAGACAGATGATAGTTAAACTGAGACAACAAAATTTACTATGGTATATTTGCAAAAGTTTACATTTTTGAAGAGCGATAATAACAATATTGTTCATTGGAGAAGATTCATATAGACCTAGAACAGAGAGAAGCCACATTTTCCCCTTGATACAAGACATTAGAAATGCAGTAACACAAAGAATGGCAACAGAAGATGCTCTTAAAAAATATGTTAATGTACTTGATGGGTCCAGTAATTCTCGTCGACACTCCTGATTGCCTAGAGACTGCAAAAGCTGTGGATTACAAACAGCTGAAAGATTTGAGATTCCAACTCCTGGCTGATTTGGTAAGGAGACAGCTTTTATAAAAGAAAAACAAGAATTACTAAAGTAATGCAGGGGCGAAAAACAAAGTACATGTATGAATAATTTACAGGTTATTAATCTGTAAAATATTGGGCTGTGAAAACATCTGTATATTTCATTTCTGATTAACATGTGAAAAAACGTGTTCTATTTAAATTTTTACGGCTCATTTTGCTGAAAAATCATTAGCAGTGGACCCTGACAAGAACTAATCCAGTCCTTAAGTGGCTATCTTAATGTGTAGCTCTCTCTTCAATCATTGGTAATTTTGCAACATTTCAATAGATATTGCTAGTTAAGGCCAGTGGATATTTGCTAGAAGCACTGGGGGAAAACACAGTAATTAAGGCAACAGAGTAGTTAGCCACAATTAAAAGGAACCTTCAGGACAAAGTTAGTTTTCTGATTTGCAGCAGTCACGGCTCAACCCTTTGCAAGAGTGTTATCAAATTTGCATTGACTGTGTCACCAGCAGCATTTGAGTCTGAGCCTTTCTGTCACTCTGTCAATGACAGAAACTTCATTTGAGACCATAAAAGTCTCCATCTGGAAAGAAAGTTAACTTTTGCTTATTTTATTTATTTGCATTTTATTTTGTAAATGATTCTATTACAGACCTATGCTACATTTTATCTTTGACTCTTCAAATTACTTTCTGGAGAATTTCTGTAAAAATAGGAATCAAAGGAACATGGGATTATTTTTCATACTGACTGACTGGCTCCACAAAAGAAAGGAAACCATAATTTTTTTTTTATTTAAAGAGAAAAAAAACAGAAAAAAGTAGAAATATTACAGAATTTCAAGAAAAGAAGATGAACAGTAAGAAATCATTAGTTGATACATTACATATTGTTCTTTTAGAAATAATTTTTCAAGTTACAAAATTAAAGCACACAAAGTGCACACTCAAGCAGTGAGAGTGCAAACAGATCTGTTCAGCAATCCAACAAGAACCTAGAAATATGGAGGAAACCATAATTTTTAAAAGCTGTTAAACCTAAATTTCCCAGCGAAGGTTAACAGATCTTTACACCATAATATTATGTAGAACAAGCAAGAGGTTCCTACAAGAAGTCTCCACATAGCCTTTTGGCAGTTGACCTAGCCTTTTGGCATTCCGAATCCCAGAACTTTCCATACCATTATTCACCTGTAGGTGTTTCCACAGTGCATGTAAATCCCGGTGCTGCCTGGAGAAGGAGGTTAGCTGCAGTGACCCTTCAATGAGACTTAGAGTTGGTAGCTTGCCGTAGCAGTAGTTTACCACTTCATTGATCCAACTGCATCATTAAGTCAACCCAAGTAACTGGATCATGCACGGGACAGAACTCATTTGCCATTTTAATGATAAAATCAGGTTAGTCATGCAGTGATTTGGGGTATTTGTGTTGCACAAGCTTATTTGTTTTCCAACCATCATCTAAGGCATTTAGCAACCTCTACTGAATACATTTCCCTTTGCTCCCCCTAACCCCAATGGACAAGTTTTATTTGATCTAAGAGGGGGTAGATTTCTCTCAGATACTAACGAACAATTCATTCTAGCACAAAAGATCGACACAATCCTTAGGCAAACTTTCTGCTTCCTAATGAACAGTGCCTTTGGGATCCAGGTAGCAGAGCCAAATAAATGATTCCACAAGCCCAAAAGCTCATTATTGGCCTGAAATAGGCCTAGCCTTAGGCATCTGGGGCTATATTCAGATCATTAAGAATGTTCTGTCCCATGGCTTTCTCTTTTTTTCTATTTAAGAAGAGAGCATATTGTTGGCATCCATTCTTCCCACACCTGTATGGCTTATCCCACATTCTGCCATTTTCCTACTCTTTACTTTATGCTCCCTACTTTCTCTTTCAAATTATATAAAATTAAGTCTTTTTTTCTCATGAAGGACCCTACTTTTGAGATGCACACAGCTGGGGACCTACCCATTTTATTGTCTTGCAAAGCCCACCACAGAGGGTCACAACCTTGGCAGGGATTTGCTTTTATGTCCAAGACCCAAAAAGTCCAATGTGAATTTAATAAGGAAATGTGGAACTGAGCTGAAATTGTTTTAGAGACCAGAACCTGGAAGTTTCATTTAAACTTGGGTTCATTTAAAATCCTATCTGCCTCTAACTCACACATGTTACTGAACAATTTCCTAGAAAGGTTAACACAAAATTCAAATCTTGGATATGTCTTGTACCTTGGCAAATATTAACTCAACCTGTAAAATATTTTTCTGTTACAATGAGGAAAATATCTTTCAAAGTCGAAGTCTCTCTTTTTTTTTATTACACTTGAGGCTAGGGAAATCATCTTTTATTTTAAGCAAGATATTAATTGGTGTGTCATCCTGACCATTAATATTTTCTTCCATCTATAGACATCACAATAAACAAATCTGCTTTCGCTTGCCAAATCTTGCTTCTGGGTTGGAATTACTAAGCGATATTTCAGCTTTAAATGTTCCTATCAAAAGGTTGCTTTTCAAAAAATTTGTACTAGATGTTGTGACCTTAGACTAAGCATCTGTTCATCAGCCAGGTTTTAGTTTTGTTTAATATAGACCTTGGTAAGGAGAAGTGGTTCTTCTACAAAATAATTTTGAAGCAAAACTTGGCAATGGAAAGCCAAATAAAAATGACAACTATAGGAGAATAGAAGATTAGCTGTATACATTGTATGTCTTAGCCAACTTAAAAAAATCTCAAGTGCAGAGAAGAGAAATTAAGGGTCAGAAACAGCAATTAACGATCAGAAAGAGAAAAGTAGAATTCTTCTCTTTATTAAAACTAATTGTGGAAAAGTGCAAAGCCGGAAATGCATTGCTGCTGCATGCAGTTTTTCTAGCTCAGTTTGTTTCAGTTTAGCATCTATCAATGTCTATGATAACCCTGCTAAGGATTTTTGGTTCACCCATTAAGCAAGATATTACTGAACATTTTACGAGTGAGACACTGAGGGAACATGAAGAGGAACAACACATACTCCCTTACCCTCAAAAGTGCTTCCTTGATCTGTGTAAGAGAAGAAATAAACTTGATTGCAATGACAAAAATGGAAAGGCCAATTCCAAATATGACTTACACTAACATGTAAAAGTCCCTGCTACTGACAGAAAAGCTCTGAATCAGTCTTCAAGTGGGCAGTAGGTATTTGGGAGTAAACTGTAAAGGAAATGGGAAATTCTGATAATGGCAAAAAATATACTGTGTTTTGTCTTTGAAAAGATTTCATGAGCTGTCTTTGAAAATGTTTGTTGGATTCATTCAATCTGTATTTCTAAATAAAACTGTTTTCACTTAAAAGGATTTTTTCTTTAAGTAAAATATTCATAATTAAGTGAGGACGACCAGAATGTAGGATTGAATTCTTATCTACTGCTTCCATTTGAAGACCAGTAGCTAAGAAGGTAGATGGTAACTGTGAAGATGTTGAAATTGCAAAGCTAAATAATGAAGTGATATCAGCTATCAAAGGATACTTAATGATGTGTTGTTAAATAAAATCAATATTAAGGCCTACTTCCTCATTGAAAAATCCCTGACAGACGCTCTGGTTAAAAGCACTGATTACAGAGCAGCATGGGATTTTGCCTCAAATCTGTCACTTACCAACCACCTGAATTTGAGAAAGTTGCTCAACTATCTTGCACCTCAATTCCCACACCTATTGTTCAAAAACAGTTTGTTCTGGTAATTAAAAAAAGAAGTATATTAAAGGAAACCACCAACAGAGTGAAAAGAAAACCCACAGAGTGGGAAAGAATTTTAGCCAGCAACTGCTCAGACAAAGGACTTATATCCAGAACATATAAAGAATTGAAAAACATCAAGCTCCCCAAATTCAAAGACCCTCTCCAAAAATGGGCATCTGAGATGAACGCACAGTTCTCAGAGAAAGATATACAAATGGAAAATAAATACATGAAGAAATGTTCACCATCACTGGTCATTTGAGAAATGCAAATTAAAACAACATTGAGATTTCACCTCACTCCGGAAAGAATAGCTGCCATCAAGAAATCAACTGATAACAAATGTTGGTGAGGCTGAGGGGAATAAGGAACACTGCTCCACTGTTGGTGGGAATGTAGACTGGTGGAACTATTATGGAAATCCATATGGAGAATTCTCAGAAGACTAGAATTGGAAGCCCCATTCAACCCACATATCCCCCTCCTGGGTATTTTCCCCAAAGAACTGAAAAGTTCATATCACAGTGATATGTGTGCACCTGTGTACATAGCTGCACAATTTGTGATAGCTAAATCCTGGAAACAACCAAGATGCCCATCAACTGCAGAGTGGATGAAAAAGATGTGGTATTTTTACAAAATGGAATACTACTCAGCTATAAAAAAGGATGACCTTGAGGCCTTCATAGGCAAATGGAAACAACTTGAGACTATCCTCATTAGTGAAATAAATAAGAATCATATTTATAAATATCACATTGTGTCTCTAGTGTAAAAAGTGATAAGAACTATAAGTAATAAAACCAAAATGTGTAATTGCTATTGTAAAAAAGAGAAAAAGATAGGGCTCTAAGGGATATAACTGCATGTATGTTTGAGTGTGTAAAATAGACGACCATATTGCTGTATCTTTGTTGGATCTTTGAGCAGACCTGTTTGCAGTCTCCCCGAATGTCTACTATGTAACTGTTTATTTTGTAACTTGAACAACTACATCCAAGATGACAATATGTAATTTATCAACTAGTGATTTCTTAATGTTTTTTCTCTTTTTTTCCTTTTAGAATTCTGTATTGTTGCTATTCTTTTTTTTTTTTTGCTTTTTTTCTCTTTAAATAAAAATTTTTAAAAATGCATAATTGCTGTTGTAAAAAAGAGAGGAAATAGGAAGTGCTATAAAAGATATAACTACATGTATATTTAAGCATGTAGGATTGATAACCATACTTCTAAGTTCTTGTTGGATTATTGAACAGATCTGTTTGCAGTCTCACTGCTTGAATGTCTACTTTGTATTCTCTAATTTTGTAACTTGAACAACTATTTCTAAAGGGAAAATATGTAATTTATCAACCAGTGATCTCTTAATGTTTATCCTTTTTTTTGAAATTCTGTAATGTTTCTACCTTTTTTCTGTTTTTTTCTCTTTAAATAAAAACAATTTTAAAAAAGAAGTATATGCAGCTGAAGCATTCAGAACAATGGATGACACAGAATAACTCTTTTGTATATTCATTCATGATGACAATTATGATGATGGTATCATTTCTTCAATAAACATATTTGATACTTATATATCCATCAGAGCCCAAATTGTCCAGGATGGCTTATATTATATTTAGTCTTATTTAAATAAAAATGATATGATGTGTGAAAACTTATGAGTTTTTATTGAATTTTCATGTAAATATATTTACAGAAAGCATTTTTTTTCAGCGTGGTCAAAGGATATTGTCTCATAGATTTAGGAATATAAACATTGGAGTCCGAACAAATTGTTTGTTGGTAAGTCTTGAGATCAGTTATAGACAATTCACTTACTTAGCAATTTTTAAGAAGACAATTAATATGTTTATACTCTTATTTGGAAATTGGAGTTTAAAATGATATGTACTTAACAGCATTAGTTTTGATTAAATTAAATGATTACTATAATATTCTTGGGAAAAACTCAAAGATTTTTTTCAGTTAATATGTACATAAGTATACTTGAGTGTACAATGCCTTAAAGGACTGAATTTCTAATTTTAAAGTTGAGAAATAAAGTTGGTCTAGACCAATAGAATTAGCCAGAATATCTGAGTGAAAGTAGATTCCATCATTAATCAGCTAAGGGCTTTACAAATGTCACTCTATTGTTATTGTCTCCAGCCTTTCATACATATAATAATGGTGGCAAACTGAGGACTTGGAAAGACTGTCTCAGTTCTGTCATTCTACAAGGACTTGGTTTAGTGGGGAGATTGAGACACTGTACACGATCAGATGAGGATCCCACACAAATGATTTCATTTATAGTTCTGTGTACTTACAATCACTCAAAAACACTTCATTACAACATTAGGCAGAGTTTAAATGATGTTTTTTCCCAGTTTTACACTTCATTTCATGAAGACAGCAAAAAGAATGTCAATGACCTTCAAAAATTGGAATTATAAATAGTTAATTGAAGTCTAAGTATATGCCACAAAGTCATAAATGAACTATGACAACATTCTGATTAAACTAACATTTCAGTAAGGACCTGATAAAGTCACTAATGCAAAATGAACAATAACATATACCTATTTAGATTTTTAAAAACTCTTAACCTATAACTGGAAGTTTCAGTTTCGACATGGTAGAGACTAAACTCACATGAACATATAGACTTGCAGCTAGGAACATTGGAGAAAAAAATCACTTTCATAGGCGGGAGACTGAGAAGGTCAGATATTGGAGTGTTTCCCATTTTTCTTTTACATGTGGTTTTCCTGGGGAAGGTCTGCTTTAGAGTAATAGGTACAGCATTGGTGGTACAAGCAGGTGAGCTACAAGAGATAAACTTCCCTAGCCAGCAGAACCAGGATAAAAAGAAATTGCTTCTGGGATGAAGACCTTGACTCAGGAGCAAGTCTTAGAGGGAAGAAATCTAGAAAATGGGACCCATGAAAGCCTGAAGTTCTGTGTATATTTGTGACAGACATGAACCTTAGCAGAGATTTTAAAATCTTAACTGAAATTTGAATACAGCCTACAATGACCAATGAGATACAGTCTTCAGTCTGAAACTGACTGAGTTAAACTTTTGGTAATACAAAGACCAAAGGTCTAAACCACACAATATGCACAAGGTTCAGAACATACTTCAAACTTTGCAATAGGAGAGAATAAGAAAAATTTCAGCAGCTTTCCAAGGACCAGTCAATGAGCACCAACTCCGAAATGACCAAAATGTAGGGATTACCAGACTAAGGCATTAATGTAATTCATATATTTTTCTAGGATAAGAAAAAAAATTGAAATAAATACCATGACAGGCATACAAGAAATAGAAAAAAATTAAAAGAGCAACAGAAAATTTTGAACTGAAAAATATAACATATTTTAATGTTTTTTTCATTTTAGACAAAATTCACAGAGAAGGACCATTAGCAGAAAGAGAACATGAAGGAAAGAAATAGCCTGAAGATAACGGTAGAAATCAGAAGAGCAGAGAGAGAAATAGAATTTGGAGAAGAAAAAAAAAACAAACATTTTTCAGGAAATTGCATACACATCCATCACTGGAGGAAAAAGAGTTTGACATAGACAAGAAAGTCTGAGTAATTTATGCTATTGACTTTCTAAATTTGGGGAAAAACATTAACTTATAGACTAAGTTAATGTAACTAATTCTAAATATATCGGGGACCTGGCCAAGATCCCCAACTGCCTGTATGAAGGATCCAGTGAAGGATAAAAGAAGAAACAGAGACAAACTCTGTAATGCACAATGGGGGGCTGGGAGGTCAGTGCCTCAGCATGGGCAAAGAGCCAGATCCTCCCAACCAGCCACTATTTATTGGGGTGTCCAGTGATAGGAGGACCTAGCAGAAGATTCCAGAGACTTAGGAAACTGCAGGCAATGGATAATCCTGGGACGACTCCAAAGGACAGGACTGACCTCATGCTCAGAAGGATCTTACTCTGGAGTGTCATTTTGGGAGAGGATAGTCCATCCCGGGAGTTATCGGGAAGTCTCAGAAAGGTGATACCATAATTCCAAGCCTCCATTTATCCCTTAGGGAAGTACGCAAAATTAACCACTGTGAATTTTTGGTCCCCAGTACAAGTAGAGGAAATATCTTGCTGATACACATTATGGTACAATTATACAAATATTAAAAAGTCTTGAAAGTATATAGAAAAAAAGATCATTATAGGGTAGTGATGATAACTTCAGTTGCTGCGGATTTCTTAGCAGTGTAGAATTCAGAAGGCAGGTGATGGTAATCTTTAAGGTAGTGAAAAGTAAAGAGTCCAATCATATCTGGAAATATTTTTCAGACGTGAAGGTAGGATAAAGACCTGCTCAGGTTTTAAAAATCTAAGAAAATATGTTCCTAATAGATCTGCTCTACAAATATGCCAAGGGAAGTTCTACAGACTAAAGGCAAACAAATTCAGGAAGAAATACTAAGGGGAAAAAATGTAAGATATAGATAAACACAGTGCATTATCGCTTAAATTAAAGCAAAATTTTTAAAAGTTGGGTAGAACAATATACATGTATTTGTGTATATATAATAAATGCATAAATATATATGTAATACATACAACAATGCAACATGAAAGTCTACATTTTACACCAGGAAGCTTAACATCAACTAAATGTACCCCGACTAGACTAGATATGAATATTTTTAGCCTTAGAGCAAACTCCAAAAAGAAATATAAACAAAATCTAAATAAAGTAGACTATACTCAATGATGGTGCTTAGTGAGCATTTCATATACAGAAAAACACTCCTCAGAGAATTTGAATATGTGGGGATTTCCCCAGGCATGATGTAGCCATCCTGGAATTCACCTGGGGAAGCCAGAGAAAAACCAGAATGGCCAATGACTCTGACCATACCTTGGGTCCATAGCAAGACAGGACGGAAACAGATAGTAGCTGTGGATTCGTGCAGCTGGAGGCCTCTTTGCTTCTTTCAAACGCCATGTTGCCTTCGATCACAAGCTATTTTCCAGAGGCTGCCACTACAACATTCTGCAGGATCCTTTTGCTTGGTTATAAAATGTTAAAATACCTCTGCTTAGTTCGAGGGTATAACTCAGTCATACAGCACTTGCGTGGCATCTGCTAGGCCTAGGGTTCCATCCCCAGCACCTCAGAAATATAAAATATTAAAATGAAAATCAGAGGATATGTTGTTTAAAACTATACCATTTTAGTGGAACTCAGAAAAAGAAATCTATCTTTTACCCTCCCTGTCATTGTCCCCATACCCTCTGGACTTGCTATGGACACAATACAGTTAATTACTACATTCTCAGTCTTGCTCAGCAAAATGCTCCATCATGATGGCTGTCATGGGTAAAGACTTGGTGCATGTTGGTATTCTCCTGCCATAACAATGATCAGGTGCTTTATTCTATTTGCTTTGTGAGAGAGATGAGAAAAATAGAAGCACAGAAAGGTAAATAATCAACATCACACAGCTGGTAGGGACTAAAGCAGAACGCTGAACTCAGTACTCCAGTTCTAGAGTGGGAGGCTTTCACAACTAGGCTGCACTGTGGGACCCCGGGGCTGATATCCTGCTGGTATCATTTTCACTAAAGATACAAAGAAAGGAGAAAGTGGTAGAGAAGGGTTTTGTGGAGAGATCCTCATACTATACTTTGTAACCAGCCATCTGCATCCATAAGGATTATAATGACACAAGTGTACCTGCAATTCTCTTTGAAACATTTCAGAATAGCAGCAGAATTCCTCAGTCTCCTGACTGATACCAAGTATGCTGGCTGGTTACAAATGCCAGAGATTATGCACACCAAGCCCACTGCTCTGTGCCTCTCTTCACTGAATAACCCCATGACATCAAGGCGACAAAATAATAGCTTCCAAGCGACAATTTCAAACAGAAACATGAAAATATAACAGATGCTGTAGTCAACATGTTAAGAGACAGTCTAAGTGTCTAAATAATATTTACTTCCTAATGAGCTAATTTTAGCTACTGGGATATTTTTGCCTTTAAATATAATGAATCTTGCTAGGGAAAACATGCATTTAAAACTCTCTAAAATTTACTATTTACTAAGCATAGCTAGTAGGTCATAACATGGGAATATAGAGACTAAACTAGAATTTGAAACAATGCTCACCTTATCTCCATCATGTCAAAACATATTTTTCTATAAAAGGAAAATTGGCTGAAAGGAAGCAAAACAAAACAAAACAAAAATCACTATATTTTTACCTAGGTTATTGAGTCAGCTGAAAGCAGACATTTTCATTTCCAAAGCAAAAAGGTTTGAATTTTATTTTCCATGTAATTTTACTTGCATGCAGCTTCTGTTTAAATCTTGGTTAAGATTTCTACAGAGGAAGGCCCATCAATTACATATCCAACTGTGTACAAAATTTTGTCTAGGATAATAATGCACATATATTTATTCACCTAAACTACAACTTTTGTTTAATATAACAGTATAAAAAAGAGGACTCCCCCGAAAAAAGAATAGGTCTTGTCTCCTTAAGAATATAACAGTCTGTTAAAGCATTAAAATGAGGACAATAGGCAGAATAAAAGAAAAATTTCATCTCTAATAAGGGGTTGAGTGGGAAGGGTGAGCAGCTACAGATTAGACTAGAAATGTTGAACCTAGCAGGTCAGGGAGGAAGGAATGAGTTAAATATCAAGCAACAGGAAGTGCTGTTTATGGCAGGGAGGGCCCAGAGGAAGGGCCACCATGCAGGACACCAGCTGAGCACAGCAAGAGACTTTGTAGCCAGGACACCCAAATGCTTGGAGGGAGAGACCATGGCCAGGATTGTAACGGCTCCCTGAGGCCTCTAGGTCTACAGGTATAATCCAGTAGAGACCAAAGGTCTACTCAGGTAAACAGAGAAATCTGTGTGCAAGCCACAGGAACAAGTGTACCCAGATGGTCGGTACATTTGCACACACATAGGCATTGATGGTGAAGGCTTTCATTTCTATAGGCCTCATGCCAAAGCGCTGCTTTCCTGAGGCATGTTTCGTAAGTGCCAGAGAGACACATTGCAACTTTACTAGAAACCATGCATTCACTTTCCAAGTTAACAAAACACAGTTTGGGACACAAAATGACTGTACCCTGTTCTCTCTCCAGGCTCACCAGCCCTCACCGGAGAGTAGTAGAGAGGGGGGAGGGGCAGGAAGGAGGAGAGGAAGGGAGGGTGAGGGTGTGTTGTTTTCTCTTTGATTTCTAGGAGCTGAGGCTAAAGCCTATGCAGCAGTTTCACGTGTGATTCTCTGCGTAATCCTCATCCTCTCCTCATTTCCACTTGACTTCCCCTTCGCATCTGTCAACCGGGACTATATTAGATTAATATTCCTGTAACAGTAGCGTTTCCAAAACACAGGTGTAAAGATACAGAGTTTTAGCTAAAGGTTATTTTAGGCAACAGTTTTTATGTATTTAATCCTTAAAATTGCCAGAAAGACGATCTCCAATTGGATCACATTGTAGAGAAACTCAGTCCCCTACAGTGTTGGGATTCTACCATGCTATGCAATGTGCAGGAGTTCAGTTTGTTTAAAGAACTGTATGCATTATTTTCTTCATATCTTGTTTTCATTTATATATCGTTTATAGGTAAAACTTTCTGCTTAACACAATTAATCTATTTTATCATATTTTTGTTAGTTTTAGTTCCAGATTCCTACTGTCTTTGCACCACAGAGAAAAGCATCTACCTGACTCCCAACACCCTCCACTGGCATCTCATTCCCTCTCAGAAGCCTTTTTCTACATGGGTATGGTAGAAAATTATGCAATTTATTTAATGTTCAAATGACAGAGAACTTCTGTCAAGCAGTACTATTTTTATAAGATAGAAACAATCCAAGTAAAAGTCAGATTAAACCAACACTTGCCACCATTTATAAGAGGTTTCACACGGCAAGTGGGATCTGTTATCTAATTAAGGATCCCATCTGGCACATTGAAGACAGGGCAGTTGCCTGTTAACAGGATGTATTTGTACAGCGACCCAGTCAGAGGGCAGACTAAGCCACTTCACGGCTTCCATTTCCATCTCTACACAAGCAAAATAATTCAGCTAGGTATTTAAAGTGTCCCATCTAGCTCTGCATTTCTTTGATCATGGGCAGAAAAAAAATCTGTAATTTGATAACCCTCTGTTGAGGAAAGGAAATATTTCTAATGCTGAAATGACTTTACCATAGACAAGTACATCCAGCAACATTATAGAATTCCCTCCTTGGGATTCTTGGCATGGGGGCATACGCCTATAATCCCAGCACTTGGGAGACTGAGGCAGGAGGATGTCCATGAGTTCAAGTCCAGCCTGGGCTTCATAGTGAGTGGAAAGCCAGGCTCAACTACAGAGTGAGACCGTGTCTTAAAAACAAACAAACAAACAAATAATTAAATAAAATTAAAAATACAAATAAGTAAAATGATATAAACCAAAAATAAATCCCCTGCCTTTCTGAAAAAGTGTGATATAAGAATCTGTTTCAGAGTTTGAATTACAGTTCTTCTCAAATGCAAGGAATGAATTAAAATCACTTCTAGAGTGAATTAGAGTGGTCGTACAATTTTTTTTTTAATGAAGGAAGAAAGGTCTGTTTTCCTTTTTAGGTTAAAGGTGTTTTTTTTAAAAAAATTAGTCATCAATAAAAACTATTAAATTCATTTAAAGGAAGGACATTTTAGCATAAAAAACAAGAAGCACATAGGACAAAGAACAATAATTTAAGTTGAATATTTAATATAGAATTCACTCATTTTTCTAATTTACCTCATCTGGTCATTTGCTATAAAAACATTATCTTAGGCCAGCATAGATCCGAGGATTGGCTTTTGAAAAACTGGTGGTTTGGACAACGTCTCGATTTCTGTACCTTAATCCCATCAGTTCCTAAATGGGCTTAGTTATCCTGAAAAAATAGAACTACAGCAGCGACTCCCTCAGTTTCTTTTTGGCTCGGGCATTTTTGCCTTCTCTCATTTTAAGTTAATTCTACTTGACTGAACATGGTCATTGACTCTCTATGATGTTAATCATTTTGATAACTTCCATTAAACACATCTTGAGTTTCATGATTGGAAAACAGATCAGGGCAGACAGAACTATCTATTGTTGGAAGATTTTGTTTTTCTTTTTGTTATTTTCCTTAGAGCCTTGAGTAGCAAAACTTTTTCTTCTAGCCACGGCATTTTCTTCCACAACTATATGCCATAGCTTTCAGAACAGGGTATTTAGAGGACAGAGACAACTAAGTATGTCTTTATTTTTTCATTTAACCAAAGCCTAATGGAAAAAGACATAATGGCAAAAAGAAAAAAAATTCCCTTACTGTGTGTGTAAGATTGCTTAAGAATGTCATTAAAATCATACAAGGTTTTACTAGTATCTTCTGTAAATGACCTCAGCAGAGTCAATACAATCAGACTTCCTGAAATTGAATCTCCACTTTTCTTTTAAGGGTAATTGGGTTTTTTTTTAAATATGATTCCCAAATTTATAAGGATTATCTTTCTGAGGGGACCACTCTCAGGTAAGAAACCTGAGACTAGGTAGGCACAGTTGCCTGAGCTATGGAGAAGTTTCTTTAGCAGACACATTTGCAATCTATTAGCTCTTTGGGGCCAACACGCTCAAACAAACAAAAAAAATAGAGGTGGATTCCATTGTATACCAAGGAGATACTGGATCATATAAGAAAAGACACAATGTCATTATTGTATGCACCTTGATTGACTTTGGAAATTTATTTCTGGTTCTTTAAAAACCCAGTTCACGGAAAGATGAAGAGGAAATCACACTGACCAAATCACTGTCTTCAAAACAGTGTTATCCTGGGAAACAACATATATATAGCTCAGCACAAGGAAGAACACAGAGACTTGTACATGTGGGTTTCTTTCAGCAGGCCAGGCTAACACGTGATGAATATCAATACTTCCTACATGTTCAGGCTTACCTCGAGGGGAGGTGTGGGGCGCTGACCTGTAGCCTCTAAGAAGGCAGCCACTTCTACCAACAGCTCTTCAGTAGAACAGAAAGAGCTCCGGGGCAGCTGGCTGTCTCCACCACAGGGAGTCTGCGGCCTCATCCTCCAACTGCTAAACATTAAAGATGGGTAAGAACCAATTAAGAAGTTTGCCAAGACATTTGACACACGGAATTTTGCAAGTTCATTGACTAATATGAAAACAAGAAAAATTGAAAGGATTAAGAAGTTATATGCATGTTTACACTCACTGACATTTTCTAATTTCCTCCAACATTCATGACATACTCATATTTGCAAGAAAATGGCATGAAAATATAAAATACCAAGTGTCCAGTTTTTCTTGGCTCATCTTAAAGGAGGATTCTTTTCAGGCCCAATTGTCCTTTCCTCTCTGTACCCCCGTGCTTTTAGATCCTGCAATGTTCTCTCAACTAGTAAGGCTTATGTTCAGCCAAAAAAGTCAGACATCTCCTTATATATCCCTGGGCACATCTCCTTGCACACGTGTGGCCTGCACAGACCTAAGGACAAATTCCCAAGGACATGGGCTGCCCCTCTGCTATTCTCCTTGGCCCTTGACAGAGGCACTGATCCTTGTAGAGCAATTCCATTCCTCATCTGTGGTGGATTGGTACCTGGTGCTCAATCTGTAACACCCAGCTGAACTGAGTCAGCATGGTGCTGTGTGTGGATGGCCCACATGACAATGGTTGACAACAACATAAAAAGGAGAACAGGAGAGGAAGAAGTGATACTGTGGTTCTCCTACTGCCACTGGCTCTCCAGGAGGAGATGATTGAGCTTCTCTTCCTTTCTTCCTTTCTTTCTTTCTTTCTTTCTTTCTTTCTTTCTTTCTTTCTTTCTTTCTTTCTTTTGTTCATTTGTTCATTCTTTCTTTTGTTCTTTCTTTCTAAATTTTTTTATTTTAAAGAGAATAAAACAAAAGAGAACAGAACAAAGCAAATCAGCACAGAACAATGCAAGCAACACTTCACAACAAGACAACTGGGTATCAACAGTAGCTACCATAATGTCTCTTTTCTTTGAAATAGTTGAGCGTAGCTTCACACACAATAATATCAAACATAACAAAATAGTATAAAACCATTCAACAGAGTGAAAGCATTCCAGGACTTCAAAACCAAATAACAGGAAATAAACAGGCTTCTATAGTATCTTATTTTCCTTAAAAAATTTGTTTATACCATTACACATAATAAAATCAAATGTAACACAACAGGATAGAACCAATCAAAACAGAAGAACAAAAGCATGGTAGGACTTCAAAACAAGATGATAGTAAATCAACAATGTCTGCCATAATATCTTGTGTTCTTTAAAATAGCTGTTCATACCATCACACATAATAAAATCGAACAAAACAGAATAAAACCAATAAAACCAATGAATGAAAGCATTATAAGACTTCAAAGCAATATAATAGGAAACCATATTACCATAAAATATCCCATTATATTTGAAACAGCTGCCCTTACCATCTGACAACATAAAATCTGACAAACCAAGACAGAACAAACCCAAATTTAACAAAATTCTGTAAACAATGTGATAAACAAGACAATAAGAAATTGACAGTAGTTTCCACCTTTGCCTCCCAGGTATTTCCTCCCCTTTGCTCTTACATTAACTATTTTGCTTTTGGATCCCATTAACTCCTTCTGTTTCTTATGCTAGGGTTCACGCGTATGAGTTCAAACTGTTTTGGCCATGAACATGATCTCCAGTTGCATCTATTTACCTACCAGAACCTTGAGATTATTCTACTTTATAGCTGAATAGCTTTCCACTGCATGAAAATACCATATCCTGATATGAACTTGGTTGTTCCCACCATCAGAGGAGTTTGGGACCCTGTTGTCACTGAGAATGGCTGTGTTTTAACTTGGGGGAGCTCTGATCCTTACTTTGAGTGACCTCGGCTGTTTGAGGATGTTACTCATTACCACTGAGGCTATGGCATTTTTTAGGGCAGCTCTGGTCCTTGCTTTGAGCGTCACTTCCTGGCTCCAGTGCAGAGCCCTCAGCCTGCTGGCACAGATCCTTCATCCCACTGGCACAGACTTTCTGGCTTCCACTGCTGACCTTTGGGCCTTCCCAGCACAGATTCATGAAACAAACTTGCATGAGACATTGTCATGGACTCCAGGCCTCCAGTTGGACTCATGGGAGGCATTGTCATGGGCTCTCGGTCTTCAGCTAGATTCATGTGAGAGATTGCTATGGAATCCAGACCCCCAGCTGGAACCTGTAGCATCTTTAGTGTGTGGACACATTTCCTGCCCTTTTTGTGTTTGAGCCTATGGGCGACTCTTATAAAATAATTCCATAAATTATGTGTCTTGTATTAAATTGTTTTCCTTGAAAACCTTGACTATAAGATTCCTGTCGACTTTCCCAGTCAGACCCTTCTTTCACACTCAGAATAATTACTGCTAGTAGGTAAAGAGTTAGACTTTCTCTTCTAACCTTAATTTCAATTGGGTTTAAGGCCCTATAGCATAAGGGATTGAAATCACCTTTTGTTGTTATTTTTAAAAATCGAGTGAATGATGCTATAACTCTCACCCTGTGTACTGTTATTTGGAATCATATATCTGAGTTTGTCCTGCTATAGCTCTGAAGTGAGTATATGTCTCTCCTGCACAGGGCAAACATCCATTCTCATTTCTTTGCCTCATTTATAAATTTAATAATCATGTTAACATGCTGGTACTGCTTCACAATTTTCAAGGTACGTTACGGACTTAGACATTCATACCTTTCATTTATATAAAGAGGCATCCTTTCCCCATTAGAGTCTTTTGAGATGTGAGATACAGAGAAAATAAAGGAAGAAACTGATTATTATGGAATAACTGCAGATCAATTGGCCATATCCAGACCCAGTTATTAACACTTCCATTGGTATGGTCAATAAGATGCATTATTTTCTACTTCCTTTCTGGAAGGATGCTATCAGGTTGCTCTTGGAAGCAGTCATTATCCCCTCCCCCTTCTGGTCTTTATGCAGCTGTCAGCAAAATAACTGCCTAAGTGGGGTGGAAGGTAGGGACATGATAACAAGTCTACCTTCTAAATGTTTACAAGACAATTTTGAGTCAGAAGAGGTTTTTTACTGTAAAACATCTTCTATACTGTTATTGCTTGTGTCTAGATGTGCACCCTAAAAGCCTCATGTGCTCATAGGTGGGGCTTTTGGGAAATTGCTGGAGCATAGCTGTGATGCTGGATTAGTGTATGTGATACTAGGATTAGGAGTATGTGATAACTAAATGGGTTTAGCATAGTTCTATGTGCAGAAAATGGAAGCCCCATCCATTTTAACACCAGTCAACAGGCAGCCTGGATGGAAAATTAAGGACCACAAAGGCAAGTTTTTACTGCCTGCTGCTTCATTGACTCCTGCCTGCTCTTCCATGGACTGTTTCTCTTCTGTGATGTCCCCTCTGCCATACCACCCTACCCTGGCTTCTTTGGAAGCCAAAGAAATGAAACAATATTGAATTCAGGGAGATCTGTGGTATTTTACAAAACCAAGCTGATAGTCAAATAAGAAACAATGTTAGCCTGAGAAAGAAAATTCACTACTGAGGCATATACCTCTCCTCTTTTAATTTGTGGGCATTGGGTATTTTATCTCAGCAATTAGAAAAGTAACTGGACACATACTTAAAATGGTGACTAGGTATATCCAAGTAAAAGTAGAGGCAGAATGGCTCAAGAGAGTAGTACCTCCTAGGAAATTCTAAATGGAAGAACCAGTGTGTTCCATTCAACTCATCCTTCACTTGTTTGCAAAGATAGATACAGGTCTGGGACAAAATCCATTATAAAAGGCTCATTGGATTATTAGGTGGCTGCTGCATTAGTAGGAGGTACACTTTTCTGTTTAAGCTTCATACCCAAAGGGAAAAGTCTAGAATCTGAACTGTTGATAATTCAGAAGTGAATAGGACCTTTATGCTGAGCTCTGGGTGACTATGGATGAATTTTCACCTTTGCCCATTTTGTTTCTTTAATATGGAAATTAAAGAAGATGTACAAGTTAAAGCTTATACAGTGCTAGAGCTATTTTATTATTTGATCAATCTCCTAACATAACGCACAATGCTTATTAAACATTTAGTACATATTTATTCAATAAAAAATAAACAAATCGAACCTGATATCTTTCCTTCCTTCCTTCTCCAAGTCAAATATGTTGAAGTAGTAGGTGTTTATGAAGTATTTTATTGACTTTTGAGCCAAGCTTTTATATATCTTGATCCTTATTTACTTCAAGCTACCTATTACATGTCGCAACTCAGCATTTCAGAGAGGCATCCGTTGTGGTGGAATGGGCCACCATGATAAGAGAACAGGAAACAGGTTTCATTTGAGTGAAACGACTTCTCTAATGCCAGGGTGCGCTCTGCTGCAGATTATCTTTGTGCAACCAAATCTGTGAAGATGCGTGAAGCAATGTGGTGAGTGTTCCTGTCTCTTCCGCCAGCCCTAGGGTAAAGCAAAGTGTGCTTCTTATTTGGAACTGTTTTTAACTTTCTGTTTATATTCACTGTTGCTATGAATCTCTGCTCTAGTACACCACAGGGTACTTTGGTGTTGTGAGGTGAAGCTGAATGGCAGCATTAATGCAAGATGTTAATTAGGTGGCCTTTCAGAAAGCCTGAGTGGGTGTACAATAAATTCTAGATTCTTTTTACTTTGGTCGAAGATCAGTCAACCCTTTGTTTAGTGACCTAAACAGACATAAAACTTCATTTTTGCTACCTCATGACTTTTTTCAGCCATTAGTTGTGGTCTGATTATTGGACTTACTTGACATTATGCCTCGCCTTGATATTTTCATTGATTTTTTTCAAAGGAATTAGAAAGTCTTTCCATATTTTCATTACAGAAGGCCTGAAGAATAAGAGCATGTGTGTGAGAAATATCAATATTCATACAGTGTTCTGATAGAGCATTGCTATCTCAAGTTTTATTTCTATAGAAGAAAAATGGAAGCCAAAGAAATGGAGCAATATTGAATTCAGGGAGATCTGTGGTATTTTACAAAACCAAGCTGATAATCAAATAAGAAACAGTGTAAGCCTGAGAGAGAAAATTCACTACAGAGTAACCCCAGGAAATTTTTTAAAATGCACATCAGCATTACCCTTCACATGAATAAATGCTCCAACAAAACATGATGAAGTCTTCATTACTACACCGATGGGACAGGTCAGGATAATTGCCATACTTTCGCTTGAGGACAAGGAAAATTCATAATCTTTGTAGCAAATTACAGTGAACACTAGATTGAGCCCTTAGGAAGAAAATAGATTATAAAATAAATGTATAGCACAAGGAAACAAGAACTCATGATTGGATTTTGGCAAATGCTGAGTGCTAGAGATAGATTATGAGTTTTGGCCCCAAAGAAACACTGGAAAGCCCCAAAAACACATGGAAGAAGCTGTTCTGTTCCATCACACTGCTTCCCCAGACGGTGGACTTCTACTGCACAGTGCTGACCAGTCTGCTAAAAGAGGATCCAATATGTAGTATTTTGAACATCAGGAAAGAAAAACATACTTTCCTTGTTTTATTCCTTTCAGTACTATACTATTAATTTCTAAAACATTCTATTTTCCAAAAACTTTTAAAATCAGGTGATATTAATCTCACCTTAAAATGCATAGCATTTTTCTCCAAACTCACATCATTTCTTGGACCATTCTGTCTTGATATGCAATCCCAAATGGTATCTTTTCCTAGATATAATTCAGTGATAACTACTTACAGGAACGGTGGCTGAAAGTTTGCAACACCTTCTGACAGCAAAACAAGTTTCCCAAAAACAACACACACAGACACACACACACACATGCGCACGCACACACATGCATGCACTAGTACTCTCTAACATGTTAGCTAACATGTTCTCTAGAATAAAATTGGTTAGGTCAACTATTTTATGGATAAACTTCTTTTTCACTTAATTTTGCCACTTTCATTAACTCTTTCAACACTGGAGATACTTATATTTGCATTTATATTTTATTTACATCAATGTACTTCATAGTCAAATACTCTAAAAGCAAGTCTAGTGCCTTTAGTATACGGGCTGTTGTTGGATAAGCAGTATTTCTTCATTCTGTCGAAATTGCCAAAATCGCTGTGCTTTAACCATAAGTTCAATGGCAGTGTTTGACAGCTCAGGATTTATGTATTCTTCAGCTGAGCAGCTCGCCAGTGGGGAGCAGCCAGTGCAGAAAAGCCACAGCCTCCTTCTTCCTTTGTCCACAAAATTAAAGCAAGCGAATCTCTTCCAGCCCAAATAGAAAAAATTACACAGCTTTGGATACTAAAGCAGTGAAGAGAGAAGAAAAACATAAAAGAAGAGAGAGAAGGAGACAGAGAAGGAGGGAAAAACAGGTGATGGAGAAGGGAACATAAGAAAATATCTTGAGCCCGTCCTCCAGTAAGTAAACAAAGTACCTTTTTTGGGCACAAAGAGAGAGGAGTGGCCAAGGAGAAGCAACAGAGAGAAAACGAATAGGCTAAAGAAGACAGCGACTTTTCAAATGTGAGTTACCTAACAGAAGGAAATATGTTTTGCTTTCTATTAATGATCACAGATGTGTGTACATTGGCCTGGAATAACAGGGGGTTCATTTAGCAAAGGCATTAGCTTTCCTTCTTAAAAAGGCTATAGCCATTCTGTATGTCATCTGAAAGCCTCGCTGCTTATTGATTTCAAGACTAGCTTCTAGGGAGATCCTCTTTGTGATTTGAGAGCTGATGAAGAATCCATATGTCATGACAGCTCAGACGCCAAGAGAAGAAGAGAAGGTTGACTGTAATTCATTCCCCACTATAATTATCAGTGAGTTTACAGTGAGCACACTAGACCAAATGATATGATTTGTAAACACGGTGAATTATGGTTCTGATCTCAGGCCCTGAGGCCAACCTAGTTTGTATTACAAGTTGACATTTCCAAATCCTTTAAAATTTAGCCTTTGATTGCCCTGTCAGAGTCAGAAAAATTATAAACCTTGTGGAATTCATTGATTGTCCACACTGAGATAAACATACAACTTTCTGAAATGGAGAAAAGTGTTTATTCAAACCACTTTATTATTTCCACCAAAGAAAAATGGAAAACACTTAAAATTTAAGAGCATTGTAAAGGGGCATGTGCTGCTGAGGCTTGAGTTGAATTGCTAACCCTGAATCAGAGGCCCAGCGTCCAGAGTTTTCTCCTCCCACAGAAAGTGAGACAATCTAGAAGAATTCATGCAGCGTGTACAAGCCTATAATTCTGCCCAGAATCAAATGGTCTTCACACTGTGAGCCTGTGCTATGACCACATAGTAAAATGGAGACCAGGAACCGTAAGGAAACCCAGTCCTCCAAAGCATGCAAAGAGCAGAGGCAAAGAATACAATTTTGCTAACTCTGGAAAGTGTTTTGTAAATACTAGCAACTTGACCACTGTAGTATAATAAAGATCACTTAAAACCTTGCTAAAATGCAGATTCCAAGCCCGATTCAAGGAATCTGATTCAGGAAACTTTGAACAGGATCTAAGAATCCATATTTTATGTTAAGTATTACATATTGGTTGTTCACAAATCACTGAAAAATGCTCGAAAAGACCATTTTGTCACACAATAGTCAAAAACACATGCATAGAAGTTTCTATAGGAACAAACACATATGGAAATTTCTGTAAGAATTACATATTCCAACACTACAATCCCACTCATATGTAAATCAGCAAGGATTTGCTCAAATGATTGGAAATGTTTATTTTAAAAATAAATTTTAAAGATATTTTATGATGCTCACAAACTGTTAGGCTAACCAAGAAAATAACAAACATTTACCCAAACTGTCCTATAAAGATTCTCCACCTGATATTTCATACAGTAAAATAGTAAGTAATACTGTGTAGATGTGAATTATTTTTACACTGTGAACTACATTTTTGGAAAATGTGATAAGTTAACATGCAAATCAATAGGTGTATTTGTCTGTTGGTTCTTTATGTCTATGAAAATGAGTGGCCTTGCATTTGTAGATGTGTGACAGATGGTGGTTACAATGTCTGTGTATCTTAAAAATGTAAAGAAGAATGTGTTAGTTGCTTTCTGATCAAAACCTTAACACCCACAACTTAAAGGAGGAAAGGTTTATTATGGGTCATGGTGTTTAGAGGGTTCAGTCCATAATCCTTTGTCTTCAAAGCAGAAACAGCCTTGTGGGAGGCCCGAGGTAGATGACGATTGTTCATTTTGTGGCAGCCAGGGAGCAGAGAAAGAGAGCGAAAGAGCCAGGTCCAAGAATATACTTCCATGTCCTGTCCCATCTCCTAGCTATTGAACTCTAACCACCAATTCCAGACAGTGGATGAATCCACCTCTGTAATCCAACCATTCTCAAAGCACGTGGGCCTTTGGGGACATTTTAAATCCACACCATGTCAAAGGAGAAAGGAGAAAGAAAAGAGACAGGAGGAGCAGGTGAAAGAAGAGGAGGAGAGGAAGAAGGAAGAGGAAAAATTACCTACCAAACTAATCTCCTCACACTGACTGTACCCTTCAGTTGATGATGCCCAGCCTCCAAGATACCACCCAACAATCCGTGCCTCCTAGTATTCATGCTATTGTGTGGTTCTTTACCTTCAGGGTGGGTTTGGGTAACATAGTAGACAAGATAGGATGGTGTTTCTAAGACTAGGTCATAGAAAGCATAAAGTAGTGTTAAATATTTTCCCTAAGACAAATGTTAGATTTCCTGTGTAATATGGTACAAAAGAGAATTGATGTATTATTTCTCTTCTTGAAGCTCCAAAGATCACCTACCCCTGGTGATGAATGGATATAGTTTACTTCGTGAAGGTGAGTAGAAGGCATTTGCTTTGTTTTCACTGAAGGAGTTGAGGGAAACTAGCTGTGTTGTCTGAAGACACCAGGCAACCTGTGGAAAGCTCACATGATAAAAGAACTGAGACCTCCAGACAGCTGTTATGCAAGTTACCCACCCCCAGGCAACCTCACACATGACTGCAACCCTGGATGACAACTTCACTGCAACTCTAAGAGAGCCACCAAAGCAGAACCACCCAACCAAGCAACTAGCAGTTCCCTGAACCTTAGAAAATTATGTGATACAATAAGTGTAATAGAAAACATTCCATTGCATAATTCTCACCTGTGATTGCTATATAAAATATCTGTGGTGGGACTCAAGTCATCTACTATTTGATGGTACAATGTCCCCGTATCCAGAAAAGAGAAGCAAGAAAGAAACTCACCTTCACAAAGTAAACTATATCCATTCATCACCAGTGGTAGATGATCTTTGGAGCTTCAAGAAGAGAAGTAATACATCAATTCTCTTTTGTACCATATTACACAGGAAACCTAACATTTGTCTTAGGGAAAATATTTAACACTACTTTAAACTGAGGGAAAAGACCATAGTTTTTTGATGTTATTTTGTCACGTTAGTCATAAATCTAACTATGTAGAATCTCAGGAGAAGGAAAATTCCAAAAAATGTTGAAATCAGTGTTGCAATTTCAATCCTATCCTTAACCATAGCATTTTGAATGTGAAGAAAAGATCACAAACAATGAGTCTTCCAGCACATTTCAATACTGAAGTGATAGTAAAATTAATCACTTGTCAGTAAGTTCATCCCCAGAGACAGTTAACATGGTTTCTACTCCTGAAATACTTAACTTACTTTTACATTACTGTAAGGCTTAAATTTCAAATTAAAAGACAGATGATACACAACAGGAGAAGATTTAACCTTCTTTGTTTTAATCTCATAAATTTGAATTCTTAAATATTCTTACTAATCTCTATAAATACATTTTTGATTTTAAAATAAATGGACAAATTTGTTATCATCTTGATTACAGTCAATGAATCTTTGAAATCAGTTCAAGATGTCACCGAGTGTAACTCATATAAAAATATAGGTTTAATTTTGAAAAGAGTCATATGCTACTGATGGACACTCATGAAATGTATATTAAAATGTTTTTCAATTATGGTACCAATTTTAGGAAGAAATTGAACCTTATTAAAGGAACTAAGTCCAAAAAATCATTAAAAAATGAATCCATGAATACTTAAATGACTTTTAAATACTGTAAAATGTAAAACGAAATTTGTCAGAACTATGAATTACTGGGGCCAGAGATTTAGCTCAGTGGGATAAGCATGTGCTGGTAAGCATGAGGTCAGGAGTTTGACCCCTGGTACCAAAAAACAAACAGAAAAACAAACAAACAAAAAACCCCCCACCAAAACCACTATGCATTACTTTCTTATTTTCCTCTTATTCACACACCTAGAACATATCAGAACAGGTAAGCAACACGTGTTCCAGTCTCACTAGTGAACTTTAAAGATGCATGTTGTTTCTCTGACAACTCCAAATTAAGACTGTTTGTGGGACCCAAAGACACTGGTGACCTCATTATTAATAACATATAGACAGTTGTTTATTTCACACTGTATCAGTAAGGTTTCCTGTTGCTGGGTGAAATACTTGACATGTACAGTTTAAAAAAAGAGAGGTTCATTTAGCCCATAGTTTCAGAGGATTCAGTCCATGGTCAACTGGCTATAAATCAGGAACATCATGGCAGCAGGGGATGACAGAATAGAGCTGTTTCATTCATGGCAGCCTGAAACAGAGAGTGGAGCATACCAGAGAGGAAGAGAAGAGGAAGCAGATGCAGATCCCAAGTCAGGTCTGCACGAACCACTCAGTCACACCCAACAATGTGATTTACTAATTTTTAGGCAACGTCCAATCTAATCAAGTTGTCAATTAACCTAATTCTCACATGTACAAATACATATAAGCCTAGTAGAATCTTCTTCCCAATTGTATTTGTAAGTTTATGGCTTAAAATTAATATCGATTGAATGTATTGATATTTTTGTCCAAAACAAGGAAGACTATTTTTACAAGAATATTTTAAGATTATCAATAGACATTTTGTGATAGAACTGTTAAAAGCAGTTACTACAATATAGTATACTAGAAGCTTGTCAAATATTTCAGGAAAACAACTGAGAAAAATAAGAAAGATAGTTTCTATGCACGTAATTTTAAGTGTATATAATTTACACATACATGTATGTTATACATATAAGCATGTGTTTATGTATAATTTCAAAAATTTCAGTAGCTAGTAACAATTTGTTTCATGAACACTGCTTGTTGAATGACTAAGTAGTTTGAGTCCAATAAATAAGTCAACACATTAAATCATTTAATGGTACTACTGAATATTGAAACACATAAACATTATAAATAGTGTTGTATAATTTTAAGGGCAACATAGTCAAACTATAGAACTATTATTAAATTACTTTATAAGATGATTTGAACAATATGTAAACATAAACTCACATGGCAAAAATCATAACACTGTCATTCTTAAAAGTCCTTAAAGACATGTCACTTTAATTGGAACAAAACTGAAAACCTTCCTGTAGCTTCCAAGGCCATACATGCTCTGTCTCCCTCAGCAGCCTCCTTGGGTCTACTCCATCCTCACTGTGTCATGCTCCAGCTACAATGCTCCTTTTTCTTGTTCTGAAAATATACATGACACATTCCCCCTCCCAGGGCGTTTCCATTTACTGCTCATTTGCTGTGTTATTTCCTGGAATTGTGATGTCCGGTAGGGCTTGACCCTGAATTTTAGACGCTGATCAAGCAGAAGCTATGAATTAAATAAATAAACAAGTAAATAAGCAAGATATCTCTGTGTCTCTCAGCAGAAAAGCAAATTTCCAGGGTACAGTTTTTTCTTTTCTTTCCTGAGCTGGGGTATTCCTATGTTTCTTTGGTTGACTTTGAACTCCTGGACTTGCACAATCCTCCTGCCATGCTTTACTAAGCAGTTGATATTACCACACCTACCTTCGGCATGTTTTTTAAAAAAAGTTAAATTTATTGGTACAATTTAGATATATTTAATAATCACACTTGTCATAGGGAACTTGTACGTGTTAACGGTAAGTTTTTGCTCCTCTTTCTTTTCCCCCCACACTCCTCCCCTTCAGAAAGATAACGACCCACTCTACCAGTGGGTTTTCTGTCTGTCTCTCTGTCCCTCTGTCTCTTTCTCTCTTGCCAGCGGGAAACTGACATCAAAACAACATAGATATCATCAGAATGGTGCAGATTAAATGTCCCTCAGAGACATAGATGCAAAATTATGAACAAAAACTGAGCAAATTGCATTCAATAATATATAATATTATAACTAATAGAGCTTACCCTTTGAAAGCATTGTTGGCATAACATTTATATATATATATATATATTTATTTATTTATGATTTATCATATTAAACTATGTTTAAAAATTGTGTGATCATCCTGATGGAAGCAGAAAAATTGGACATTCATTTGTGCTTAGAATTTCCAGCAAGAATAAAGGGGAATTTCCCAAACAATAATACTTACCAAAAAGATGCTGTAACTGACATCATATATAAGAATTAAACATCTAAATATTTTTCTACCAAAATTGGGAACAAGGCAAGACTGAGCACTGCCATCACTAATATTTACCACTGTACTAGTTTCTAACTAGTGCAAAAGGGAAGAAAAATAAAAAATGACCAAGAAAAACAGGAAGAAGTAAAATACTCTCTATGTAGGTAGATGACATGATTGTCTGCAATACCAAAGACTGCAAAAAGCCTTAGAACAATAACATAATTGAGTAAGGTTATGGGAACCAAGTTCAACCCTTAAGCATCATTTTTATCCTATATACTAGCAATGAATAGTCTCTGAATGAAATTTAGAAATAATGCCTTTTGTAACAGCATGAAATAAGAGGTACTTCAAATGATTTTGACAAAAAGATGTATACACCTTTATATGAAAGCTGCAAGATTTTATTGTAGAACATGACAAGTATGTCTTTCAAATTTACACAGGAAGGAACACCATGCTCATAAATAACAGGTGTTAATTCTCACCGATTGACACAATTTCAGCCAAAATTCCTGCAGGCTTTTCAAGCAGAAATTGGCAAACTCATTTGGATGTATAGAAGTGCAAAAGAACTAGACTGGTCAAAATAGTTTTGAAAAAAATAGATTTGGAGGAGTACTTTTATGCAAATATTATTTATCTGTAATTCAACTACATTAATCAGATATTTCTGTTATAGTTGTCCACTAATTTAAAAAATGTCAATTAGGTATCTATGTATAAGAAAGCTAGTAAAAAATGAGGAAAGTATACTGTAAAACTATAAGTTTTTATAGGCAGAAATCAGAGCATCCTTGGATTTGGTAATGATTTTTTAGGTACAGTACCAAAAGCACAGCTATGGAAGAAAAATTGATAGGTTTGGTTTTATTAAAATTAAAAAATTCTCTTCATCAAAAGATACTGTAAAGACAATGAAAGGCAAGTCACACATTTAAAGAAAATATTTCCAGAAAAGGATTAGTTTCCAAAATATTCTTAAAATTCTGCCATAGGATAACAGCCTATTTTTAAGTGGGCAAAAGAACTGAAAAGAAATCTCCCCCAAAACATGTACATGTAATAAATATACACTTTAAAAAATATTTGACATCATCTTTTCTTGAGAGATTTCACATTAAAACAAGTGATACACTGCTGCATGGCCATTAGAATGGCTAAAATGCAAAACACTAACACCAAATATTGACATGGAACAACAAGGGATTCACGCTTAATGTGCTAATGAGAATGCAGTGGTACACTTATTTTATAAGATAGTTTTCAGTTTCTTACAAAATTAAGCATGGTTGACCATATTACCAAGCAATTACATTCCTTGGTATCTACCCAAAAACTTAAAACTCCATGCATGTCCACAGAAAAACTTGCCCATAGGTATTTATAGCAGCTTTCTTCATAATTGCCAAAGTGGAAGAGCTAAGATGTTCTTCAAAAAGGAATAGATTAAATGTGCTACACATGTACAATGTCATATTCTCTTTTTTATTTAAAGGGAAAAAAACAGGAAAAAGGTAGAAATATTACAGAATTTCAAGAAAGGAAGAAAGGAAGAAATCACTAGTTGATAAATTACATATTGTCCTTTTAGAAATAGTTATTCAAGTTACAGAATTAAAGCACACAAAGTGGACACTAAAGCAGTGAGAGTGCAAACAGATCTGTTCAACAATCCAACAAGAACCTAGAAATATGGTTATCAATCCCACACATCTAAACATACATGCAGTTATATCTTTTATAGCACTTCCTATTTCCTCTTTTTTTATAATAGCAATTATACATTTTAAAAATTTTATTTAAAGAGAAGAAAAAAAGCAAAACAGAAAAAAGGGTAGCAACAATACAGAATTCTAAAAGAAATAAAGAAAAAGGAGAATGAGAAAAAGCCCCACTAAGAAATCAGTAATTTATAATTATGTACTGTCATCCTGGATGTAGTTATTCAAGTTACAAAGTTAAAGGGTACACTGTACATATTCAAACAGTCAGACTACAAACAGTTCTGCTCAAAGATTCAACAAAGATTCAACAATATGGTCATCTATTTTACACACTCAAACATACATGCAGTTATATCCCTTAGAGCACTTTCTTTTCCTCTCTTTTTTACAATAGCAATCACACATTTTGGTTTTATTACTCTTGTAGCTCTTATTTACCTTTTACACTAGAGACACAATATGATATTTATAAATATGATTCTTAATTTATTTCACTAATGAGGATAGTCTCAAGTTGTCTCCATTTGCCTATGAAGGCCTCAAGGTCATCCTTTTTTATAGCTGAGTAATATTCCATTGTATAAAAATGCCACATCTTTTTCATCCACTCTTTAGTTGATGGGCATCTTGGTTGTTTCCAGGATTTAGCTATCACAAATTGTGCAGCTATGAACATGGGTGCACATATATCACTGTGGTGTGAACTTTTCAGTTCTTTGGGGAAAATACCCAGGAGGGGGATAGCTGGATTGAATGGGGCTTCCAATCCAAGTCTTCTGAGAGTTCTCCATATGGATTTCCATAAGGTTGCACCAGTCTAAATTCCCACCAACAGTGGAGCAGTGTTCCTTTTTCCCCGCAGCCTGACCAACATTTGTTATCAGTTGATTTCTTGATGGCAGCTATTCTTTCCAGAGTGAGGTGGAATCTCAATGTTGTTTTAATTTGCATTTCTCGAATGACCAGTGATGGTGAACATTTCTTCATGTATTTATTTTCCATTTGTATATCTTTCTCTGAGAACTGTGTGTTCACCTCAGATGCCCATTTTTGGAAAGGGTCTTTGAATTTGGGGGACTTGATGTTTTTCAATTCTTTATATGTTTAGGACACAAGTCCTTTGTCTGAGGGGTTGCTGGTTAAAATATTTTCCCATTCTGTTGGTGATTTCCTTTGAAGTGCAGAAACTTTTCAATAATGTGAGATCTCATTTGTTGATTCTTTGAAGTGTTTCCCGTGCAGTTTGCATTTTGTTCATGAATTCTCTGCCTACCCCTATGTCTCCAAGACTTCTACATACCATGTCTTCCAGTAGATTTAGTGTTTCTGTTTTAATATTTAGGTCTTTGATCCATTTAGACTTTAGTTTTGTGCATGGTGATATGCACAGATCTAGTTTCAGTCTTCGGCATGTAAAGAGCCAATTTTTCCAACACCATTTATTAAAGAGACTATCCTTCTTCCAGTTGACATATTTAGCCCCTGTGTCAAATATCAGGTGGCTGAGTGTCTTTATAGTTGTGCTTGCATCTTCTAATCTGTTCCATTGATCCACAGGTCTATTTCTTTGCCAGTATCAGGCTGATTTTATCACTATGGCTTTATAAGTACTGTTTCAAGTCAGGAATGGAGATGCCTCCTGCCTTGCTTTTGTTGCCTAGAATTGCCTTTGCTATTCTAGGTTTCTTCTGTTTCCAAATGAATTTTAGGAGTGTTTTCTCTAGATCTGTGAGGTATGTCAATGGTATTTTAATTGGGATTCCGTTAAACCTGTATAACAGTTTTGGGAGTATAGCCATTTTCACAATGTTCGTTCTTCCTAACCAAGAAAAAGGAATGTCCTTCCATTTTCTAATATCTTCTTCAATATCCTTTTTCAGTGTAGTATAATTTTCAGCATATAGGTCTTTTACATTTTTAGTTAGGTTGATTCCTATGTATTTCATTTTTTTACATGTTATTATAAAGGGTGATATTTCTACAATTTCTCTCTCAGTGAGTTTTTTGTTTGTGTACAGGAATGCGATTGATTTTTGAGCATTGACTCTGTATCCAGCTACACTGCTGAACTTGTTTATTACCTCTAGCAGTCTTTTAGTGGAGTTTTTTGGGTCTTCTATATAGAGTATCATGTCATGTGCAAATAGTGATAATTTAACTTCTTCCTTTCCTATCTTTACTCCTTTTATTTCTCTCTCTTGTCTGACTTCCCTGGCTAGTGTTTCAAGAACTGTACTGAGAAGGAGTGGTGAGAGTGGACATCCTTCTCTTGTTCCTGATTTTAAAGTGAAAGCTTTCAGTTTTTGTCTATTTAGTATAATGTTGGCTGTTGGTTTGTCACAGATGGCCTTTATAATGTTGAGGTAGATGCTGTGTATTCCGAGTTTCTGAAGGGTTTTTATCATGATGGACTTTGTTGAAATCTTTTTCTGCATCTATTGAGATGACCATGTGGTTTTTGTTTTTGGCTCTGTTGATGTGATGTATTACATTTATTGATTTGCGTATGTTAAACCTTCCCTGCATTCCTGGAATGAACCCCACTTGGTCATGATGTATAATCTTCTTGATGATTTGCTGCATTCTATTTGCCAGTATTTTGTTGAGAATCTTTGCATCAATGTTCATTACTGAAACTGTCCTATAGTTCTCTTTTTTGGTTGGATCTTTTTCTGGTTTTGGTATCAGAGTAATACTTGCCTCCAGGAATGATTTAGGGAGGATTGCTTTTTTCTCAATTTCATTGAAAAGTTTAAGGAGTACTGACATCAAATCTTCTCTAAATTTCCTGTAGAATTCAGCTGTGAATCCATCAGAACCTGGGCTTTTCTTTGTTGGTAAGTTTTTAATGACATTTTCAATTTCAATAGCTGATATTGGGTTGTTCAAAATTGTTATATCTTCTTGGTTGAGCTTTGGTAGTTCATATGTTTCTAGAAATCTGTCCATTTCCTCTGTGTTTTCCACTCTATGTGAGTAGAGATTTTCAAAGTAGGTATTCATGATCTTTTGAATTTCCATGGGATCTGTAGTAATTTCCCCCTTTTCAGTTCTTATTGCATGAATTTGGGTTTTTTCTTTCTTTCTCTTGATAAGGTTAGCTAGGGGTTTGTCAATTTTGTTTATTCTCTCAAAGAGCCAGCTTTTTGATTCATTAATTCTTTGTATTGTTTTTTTAGTTTCAATTGCATTGATTTCTGCTCTAATCTTTACAATTTCCTCTCTTCTATGAGCTTTGGGTTTAGCTTGTTCTTCTTTTTCTAGAAGCTTGAGATGGAGCATTAGGTTGTTTATTTGTGCTTGTTCTGTTTTCTTGATATGACAATTTATTGCTATATATTTCCCTCTTAAGACTGCTTTCATTGCATCCCACAGATTACAGTATGTTGTTTCTATATTTTCATTGAATTATAGGTATTGTTTTATTTCTTTTTAATTTCATCTGTAGCCTACTGGTTGTTCAAAAGGCTGTTATTTAATTTCCATGTATTTATGCAGGTTTTACAATTTCTTTTGCCATTAATTTTCAATCTCAGTGCACTATGGTCAGATATTATGCATGGTATAATTTTTATACCTTTGCATTTACTTAAGAATATTTTATGGGATAATATATGGTCCACTTTGGAGAATGTCCCATGTACAGCTGAGAAGAATGTGTATTCTGATGTGGTTGGGTGGAACACTCTGTAAACATCTACTAAGTCCAATTGCTCACAGGTATGATTCAGTTCTGTTATTTCTTTGCTGACTTTTTGTCTAGTTGATCTATCTCTTTGTGACAATGGGCTGTTAAGATCTGTTATAATTGTGTTCTTGTGTATTTGGTTTTTCATGTCCATTAGTATCTGTCTTACATAGTTGGGTGCTCCTGTATTTGGTGGATATATATTTATAATTGTTAGTTCTTCCTCTTGAATTTTACCACTAACAAGTATGTAGTAACCTTCTCTATCTCTTTTAATCATTTTAGGTTTAAAGTTCAAGTTGTCTGCAAATAGAATACCTACCCCTGCTTTTTTCTGGGTTCCTGTTGTATGGCATACTCTTTTCCATCCTTTGACTTTTAACCTATCAGTTTCCTTTTGGGTCAGATGTGTTTCTTGTATACAGCATATTGTGGGGTCCTATTTCTTGATCCATTCTGTCAATCTATTTCTTTTTATAGGTGAATTGAGGCCATTTATATTTATGGATATCACTGATATGTACTGTCTCAACTTTGCCATGTTATGTTGCAGTTGTTTCTTTCTGCTTTTCCTCCTATTTAATTGCTTATCCTACCTGGTGGTTTCTTTATGTTGTTGTTTTGGGGATTGTGGTCATTTTTATCTCTGTCTAGTATGTCTTTCAGTACTCTTTCTAGGGTTGGTTTGATGGACATGAATTTCTTCAGTTTTTCTTTGTCATGGAAGTATCTTGATTCTCCATGAAATTTGAATGAAAGTTTTGCTGGGTACATCAGTCTGGGTTGAAGGTTGTTTTCTTTCAGGGCTTGAAATACCTCGCTCCAAGCTCTTCTTGACTTGAGGGTTTGTGCTGAAAAGTCTGCCATGCTTCTAATGGGCTTTCCTTGATAGGTGAGTTGTGTCTTTTCTCTGGCAGCTTTTAATATTCTGTTTTTATGCTGTATGTCTGAGATCTTAATCATTATGTGTCTGGGTGTGAATTTATGTTGATTGTGACTGTTTGGTGTTCTATATGCCTCACTTATCTGCATATCAGATTCTTTCCCCATGTTTGGGAAATTTTCTGCTATTATTTCTGTAAATACTTTACTTATGTCATTTGCCTGGACTCCTGTATCTTCGCTAATGCCCATTATTCTTATATTATTGCTCTTGGCATCATCATGGAGCTTCTGGATTGTCATTTCATTCTGCTTTGTTATTTTTAAAAGTTCTATCCTTTCCTGATCACTAACTGTGATCCTGTCCTCAAGGTCTGAAATCCTATCCTCAGCTTCCTTTAGGCTGTTTTGCATGCTTTTAATAGAATTTTTTGTTTCTTGGATGTCTCTCTGAGTTTGTTTCATGAATTCTGCCTGTTTCCTATATTGCTCGTTCAAAGTTTCAATCAGTTTCCCATGCTCATGTGCTTTTTTCTCTAGTTCTTCTTTAGCTGCATTCAACAACTCCTTTACTAAAGTTGTTATTTCTATCTTTACATGGGAGAGTACTTCTAATTTGATTTTCTCTGTAGCCTGATGCAGTTGTTTTTTCATTTCACTCACTATCTTTTCAGAGATTCCCGGTGTGTTACTTTTGGGGTCCTCTATTACAATGTCTCCTATACTTGCTTCTGGTGAACTATATGTTTGAGACTGCATTTTGCTTTTTCGTTTTGTCATTTTCACTCTGCCTGGTGTTTTCTATGTGTAGGAGGGGATCACACACACTATTTTCAGACACACCAAAGTCTTACAGTTAGTTGGAGTGGATTTTACTACTGACCCTATTTATCCCCTGTACACCTCTATTTTAGGGGTATAGTCACCACATTGATACAGTTAATTCACTGTAATACAAAGTTCGCCACCTGGGAGCAAAGTTCCAAATTTTCTCACACTAACTGAATCCCGCTGAGATCTTATGATGTTCCAGGTGGGAGGGCAGGCCCATCTGTAGCAGTCCAGGGCAGTTTTCAGTCTTGGGCAGGCCTCCTCTATGTTCCCGGTGGCAGGGTGAGCCCTAGGTGGAGGTTAAGGGCAGCCTTGCCCTGAGGTGGGCTTGCGCTGAGTTCCCACAATGTCATATTCTTTAACAATAAAAAGAAATGAGTTACCAAGCTACAAAAACACATGGAGAAACTTTAAGTGCACACTGCTAAGTGGAAAAAGTGATTCTGAATAGACAATGTGCTGTGTGATTCCAGTTGTATGACATCTTAGAGAAGGTAAAGATACAAAGACTATAAACAGAACAGTGAATGCAAAGGCCTTCTGGGAGGGAAAGGAGGAATGAAAACGTGGGCTGCAGACTAGTCCTAGGGCTGGAAACTGCTCTGAATCTTATTGTGTAAATTAAGTTTAATTTAATTATACATATTTGAAACTCACACAGTTTACAGCCATCTTGGAGAGTGGTTATATGTCCATAATACAGCTTTCTCTGCTTTGCTTTTTTCTAATTCCCTTTCCTTTCTGTTCCCCTCCTTCTCCTCAGTTACTCTATCACCTTTCACATGCTTGCTAATATTATTTGTATTAGCTTATGTTATAGCATATAACGTTTACACTAATAAATGTGTAGGATTCTGTACAAAGCACATCTTTATTTCTCCCTCCTCCCCTTCCTCTCCTCTTCAGCCCTCATCCTTTTTCCCTTCTGCATCTTATTTTAACGGTGGGTAAATGTTATAACATGTTCGTCAAAACCCATGGACCATAACGGAATAAACTGTAATGTAAAAGATAGGCTTTAGTTAATATTAAAGTATCAATATTGACTTACCAATTATAACAAATGACCTATAAGAATGAAAAAATGTTAGTAAAACTTGTAGGGGTTGATAGGGTATATGAGAACTCTTTGTACTTTCAGCTCATTTTTCTGTAAACTAAAATTACCCTAAATATAAGTCGTATTAATTTAAAAGTAATTTTTAAAGTACATTGCTGTCATGGTGACTTACTAAAAATAGGATTAACATATAGGCTGTTGAAGGGAAGATTATAAATTTGAACGTAACAATTGAGCTGAAAAGTCCCATAAAATAAATCTAAAATTTTTAGAGATTAAAGGCAAGAAGCTAAGTATAATTACTATTTCCATAAACCTCAATGGTTAAATATACTTTTGATGAACCTGGTACTAAGTATATTTTATAGACACTACCTTAATTTAATAATGTATGTTTCAGTATTTAAGAAAGGATTATCTGATGGTATTATAATTGCACTAAAAGAGACTTCACATGGATTATCTTTAAATACCATGCAATAATGTAATACTACTCAATTTTATAAAGAATGACATTGAAGTTCAAAGATGTTAAGGCATTTATCTAAGATCACCCAGTCAGTAGATTTGAAGTTTGGATAAATCAGACCCCAGATCTGTACTTGTTTCTTTGCAGAATAAATGAAGAGGCTGTAGCGAGGTATCTGGAGCACTCAGAGTTCTCCCAAGTGTGTGGAGCGCTAACTGGGCTGAAGGAGAAATGATGGGTAGCAGGGGTGACTTCCAAACATTAGGCTGCAAGGAGCTGTTAGATCACAGACAAATGATATTATTACTGCATTGAATTACATTTCTAGATGATAAAACAAAGTTCTTTTTCAAGATTTAGCTCTTCCACTTACAAGACATGTAACTTTCCACCACTATCCGTTTTCCCCTTGCTTTTAGGAAAACCATCTATGTATATTCAGCCCGGTCAGTGCCTCCCCCTCCCACTGCATTTCCCAGTCTGCCTTGCATCACAATTGCCATGTGACTAATTTCTGGCCAATAGATGAGCACACATATGTGCTAATTTTTTTTTCTTGAGGAAAGATGCTTATTTTTGAACACTTTCCTCTGCTGGAATGTGCTCAGGGGTGGGAGGACAGCACATATGGTTAAAAGTGAGCCAGTTTAGACCGTTTCACAAGGATGGATGATCACTCACAAACAAATGGGAAGCAACAAGTCAGAGAGAGTCTGAGGCCCCAAGTTATCTGATAAAACAGAGATGCTCTACCTCTCCAGGCCACCTCACTTCACGTTTAGAATGAGAGACAAATAATCTATTTTATTCAAGCCATCTTCATTTGGTCCTGTGGAAGCAGCCAAGATAATCTTGAGACTTGTACATTCTAACTCGCAATTTAGTGTTGTCAGCCTTTTATAACACTTGTTTACCCTGAACACTAATTTATCAAACTATCCTAATCCCTTTTTTATGTAGATGCACAGAATGGACACTTTGGATCTGTATAGATATAGCTTAATTAGGCAATTTTGATTGAATAACCATAAACTGTAATTTATTTATAATAAAAATATAAATTATGTTCTCATAATCTAATTAAAGTGTTGAGTAATTAAAACTCAAGAGAGATTTAACATCAAATTTCATAGGAAACATCTATATAGCAACAATCATCATATTATTTTTTAATGTCAGACTGCGTAAGAATTAGTAGAATTTATGCTTGGTCTAATTCAACAGGTTTTTCCATGCCCACGGGAGTTACTGGAGATCATTTTGATTTACAATTTCTCCAATCAAAAAAGTTGAAAAATGTCTGCTAAGTTCTAAAATGTCTTGACAAAGACTATGGTAATGATGACCTAACTAGGGAATTTGAGATGGGTTATTGGACCTAAACTCATGTGGTAGAGGAAATATTTATCATAGCCTTCATTATAGAATAATCGGCCTGATACAGCCTCAGAACCTGCTTCAGCAAAAGTCTTTTCTTTCTTCTGGGATCATGCCAAATCTGACTCAAGCAGTTTATTTACCTCCAAGCTGTCTCAGATGATTCCTAGTATAGGGGTTAAGGGTTTACATTTAATTCAACCTTTCCCAAAGGAAGAGCTTACCAAAGCTGAATAATGAATATATCTTTATTACCTTGCACGGTGGACACTAAGAAAATTTATGTAACATTTTGATAAATACTTGCCATTCTTTTGAATCATGCATCAAATAGGTCACCAACTAGGAATTTCAATTTTTCTTCCTGTTAATGTGCCTTTGAATTATTTGGAATCACATGCTTTCAAATCAGGATTACATGTTTCAATTAGCCAGGCAAGATTTTTATATCTTACTCCTGTAACAATTTTTTTCTCAAGATGAATGGAAGCAGAAGCTATTCAAAATGTTCTTGGTAGATTCTCTTATTCCTTTTCTGTTCTATTAGATCTTTTAAGTGGCTGAGAAATCTGCCTCACAAGAGCAGCTAAAATAGTTCATCATGGATATTTCCATCAGCTTTCTAATCCCTATTCTTTGTCTTTCCAGAATCCCTAAATCTGAATTCTTGAAAAGTTTGGAGATGTTTTGCTGTGTGTGCGTGCGTGCGTGCGTGCGTGCGTGCGTGTGTGTGTGTGTGTGTACATGAGTGTGTGTCTTGCTCAGACCAACCGCCTTCTTTTCGTGTGCTGTAGACCATCTAGATATCTTAACCACAGTTTAATAAGGATCGGAAGCATCTTTTTCAGTTCCTATATTCCACTAACCCAAAATATCAGCAGTGTTTTCATGATGGAGAGCAATGTTACCATACCATGTTTATTACATCTAATTCTACCTACACCGAAGTAACTGAATTGTAATCTTTTCAACTGGATAATTAACAAGTGGATGCAGAACAGAGGTAATAGTCTACTACTTTGAGGAGCAGAAATATAGTTAGATGTGAAAATGATTGTAAAAGGACTGTGAGAGGTTGTATGGTAGGGAGGGGGACACCTAGGTCATTGCCTCTTGACCTGTCTCTGTCTCAGGTTTTGCTTTTGAACAATTTGCATAGACGGAAAATCATATGCATGAATAACCCAAAGGTGTAAGAGTAAAACATTTATTGTTGCTTCTGCTACTCATGTAATTCAAGAAAGCAAAATCATGATCTGTGGATCTTCTTATATGGCCTGTCCCAAACCCTCTTCCTTCCCTCATGAAATGACTGTATTCTGAATTTTGTGGTCTGAGTCATAGTTGTTTTTTTACTGTAGTTTTTAACTTGTAAAATAAATGTAATGGCAATGATCACTTTATGAGGTTATTGATGATAATGCTTTAGTAGCCACAGATAAATCATCTAGAATCTGGTTCCCAGAGAAATAGTTATAGCCTTCATCACTGTAATGGGGGTGACGGTGAGAAAGTTCCATATTTAATACTACCGTTATTTCCCTATATCCCTATGTTCACCAAAGCATTAGATTACTGGTTTCCTTTGAGGCATTTTGAAAAAACACGTCTAAAACACTTTTTCATGTAAAGAACTTGTGATATTCAATATAAAATTTATAAAAGTAGGTATATTACTCTGAGGAGGAAACCTCAGGATTCAGAGAATTTCATTTTTGATATTACAATTGGGGAGGTTTTGAATGCTCTTAAAAGGTTTCTTTCAATACAAATTATTTCAAATGTCACAGTTTTTCAAACATTTCATTTCAGACCCATGAGCCAAGTGTTCAACTCAAGGTAACACTCTAAACCTCTATAAAATGCTACATCGTGTGTGTGTGTGTGTGTGTGTGTGTGTTTATACTTCTGCACTTACCCACAAAGCAATCCTTTTCAAGAAAGTGACTAAGGTTCATGAAATGAGAAAAAAATAGTCACAACCAAAGTGATCAAAATGACCCAACTTATTTTATTTGATAAATCTACACAAAATTATTTCAAGATGCTTATAAAATCTAAACTATTCAGATGAAAACACAATTGTATTCAAACAAATCTTGTGGTTGGAAAAGCTGATTTTGATGTAAGAAAGAAAGTAACAGGAGAAGAAGCATCAGCACATCATTTGTGGTCAGTTTCATCGCTTCACAATAAAAATTTCATCAACACACCTTAGAGGATAGTGGCTTTTAAGAACTTTTTTTTTGTCTAAGTATAACATACAATCAAAAACCTGTACACTTCCCAAGCCTAAGCTTAATAAACTTGCAGAAGGTGCTCATACTTAAGTTTTATCTTCCTAGAAGCAAAAGTCCTTATCATTGCTTTGCTTTTTAATGTGTATTTCTGACCATGTTCTTGCCAAGAAAAAGGGTTAAAATTCAAACCAATACTTGGAAGAAGAAATAAGATTTAGCCAAATAATCTCTTAGCTAACTACTGATAAATTTGATCAATCATAATTGATTTACTACTGAAAAGAATAGTCGTTGACCAGGACACTTACACTGATAGAGCAAGTTTAGGTCAAATGCACAGTGATGATCAATTTTCAATTGATTTATGATACACATGAGGTCAACTAATAAATAGCACAGCACATCATCCTTGCCAACAGCTTGATTTGGTTTTGTGTCTAGAACGAGGCCTAAATATGATTTGATGCTTTGACCTAAGTACAAATTCTCTCTCCCTCTCTTCCTCTCCCTCCTTTCCCTCTCTGTCTCTCTCTGTCTCTGTCTCTCTCTCCCTGGATGTGACAAAGTCCATGATTTTGATGGACAAACTTATCTTCGATGAATAACTTATTTCTCTTTCTCATCAAATTTCGAAAAGTACAAAGTGATGCTTTGCACATGCTGCTATCAACCCAAATAAAGATCTGATCTCTGTGATTTTGTTGTATCTCAATGAAAATTGTAAACAGTTGTGTAACACACTGAATTTTCTCTTTAAATATAGCTATGGTGATGTGCAGCCTTTGAAATCTTTTGAAAATCAACTTGGAACGACACTTTAGTTCAGCCGTTGTGAGCAAAGCCTTGGAATCTTGCTACCTGAGAGTCTCTCCTGAGCCCAAGAGGAGACAGCTGAGAAATGGCTTGTGTGTAAATGAAAATTTTATTTAAATTTCAGTCCATTCCAACTCCACTTTCAGAAAGCAAGGCAGTCATTTGCTTCTGTTCAAGAGAAGAATAATGATTAGCCCATTTGACTGAAGAAGGAATTCAGATTCAGTAGTAGCCATAGGAATTTGACTTTTTTATATGCTTGCTGAATTCTAAAGAGAGAGTAAAAGTAGGATCAAGAAACCAAAAGGGAGGCATTTTTTTCCCCTCAGCAAGAGATTTATGCTGAGTTTGGCAGAGATAGAGATAGGTACAAATGGAGAGAAAGAGAAAGATAGAAGATCAGATCAAATTAATGTATTTATCTGTAAACTCTCTTCAAGAATATTTATCTCCTAGTTTTTCCCATGATAGACATTTTACAAAATCCACAATTAATAGAGTTCTAATTTGTAATGTGGTAACCCAATGCAAACCTTCACAAAGGGTTATGTATTACAAATATTGATATTATATACATGTTTATATAATGTAACACATAAACATTTATATTATATATATATGTTATATGGAGGTCTTCATTTTAAAATTTTTAATTATAGTGCTAATGCTTACATTTTAAAAAAATTCAACATGCCAAAATGTTATCAAAGTATAATAAATCCCATGTCACCCTGGATCCCTTGTTGGTTTTTGAAGATAACTGTTAGCAAGATCCCCAGACATGTGTTCCGAGAAACTTTCTGCTAAATCATATAACATATGTATGTTTGATCAATATATGGAGAGTTGCTCTCACTCTACAAATTAACTTATGCAAACTGATTCCATATCTTTACTTCCCTGGAAGCAACTGCCTTTTAATTTCTAGCCTGGTATGAAAATTAAATTAGCTGGGAAAATAGCTCAGCACCACAGTGTCTGCCTGGCAAGTGTGAGGTCCTGAGTTCAATTCCTGGTACAAAAAAAAAACAAAAGAAAAAGAAAGGGAAGGGAAGGGAAGGGAAGGGAAGGAAAGGAAAGGAAAGGAAAGGAAAGGAAAGGAAAGGAAAGGAAAGGAAAGGAAAGGAAAGGAAAGGAAAGGAAGAAAGAAGAAGAAAAAGAAAAAAAGAAAAAAGAAATTAAATTAAATTATTTCTAACTACTAGGATCCCACTACCATCATCTTGCCTCCTAGGGGCACAGTAAAAGTTTCTAGAAACTCTGATACTCTCTAGCAGCAAATCATCAGCTTCTTCCGGTATCCCCAAATGGTCAGTGATTGGTTGGCGGTGTTCTTTTCGTGTGTACTGTTTCCTGGTTCTTTAAATTCTATCACTTTCCCTGGAGCACAAGAATATTTGATAAGGCTAGCAAAGTCTTTCTGTTGTTTTTGGACTCCTCAGTAGCCTGGTAGGATCACAGTATTATAAATTGCCAATGTAAATAAGAATTAGAGCATTCTCCTCCCTCCTGGGGCGCTCCTTTTAAATGTTTCTTCATTTTATTACTGTGCTTACATTTTATCATTCATTTTTAAGATTTGCTGTAGTACCTAGAAATATTCATAGATAAGGATGTTGTCTTGGTTGACTGGAGAAGTCCAGCAGCCTAAGTAAGTAACTCTGAGTTGTGCATCCCGGGGTGTGGAGGACTTGCCCTTACCCCTCTAGGATGCTGCTCACTGTGTCAACTTGAGAAGTTTAGAAGTTCAACTGACTGATTCTGCAGGGACCCAGGGTCCTTACTTTGTCGGGAGATGGTGTGGCTGTAAAGGACATCCGCCGCCAAGCGGGTAGCCTGCATCCTGCAGAAAGGGGACATTAGGAAGGGCTGGCGATTGTTGGTTCTTCAGAGGAGCCCCAGCCTTCGCCTTCAGCTTGGACTTCGCTTCCTGGCTTCCGGCACAGCCTGTTTGGCTTCTGCCTGAGACTCTTCAGCCCTCTGGCCTAGACTCTTCAGCCTCCATCACCGACCGGTCAGCCTCCTGATACAGACTTGCTCGAACACTGCAGTGAGCTCCAGACTTTGTGCTGGACTCTCCAGTCTCCAGCGTGCAGGCACCCTCTGCACATATCCTCCTCTGGCTCTGGCTGACCATTGTAAGCCAATCTTGTAATTTCTTACCAATTGTATATTATGTGTTATATGTTTCTCTAGTAAACCCTGACTGGTACAGACGTCTTTATTAAATAAGGAAGTCTTTTTTTTTTTTTTTTAACTTTAAAGAGAAAAAAAACCAGAAAAATCATGAAACAAACAAACAAACAATTACAAAACAACAGCAAAAACAAAATGAGGACAACAACCACAAACAGTGGAGATGTGATTTCAAATCAAGATGATAGGAATTTAACAGTGGTTGTTATATAGCATATTGCTATCTTCCAAATTATTGCTCAGGTTACCAGATACAGGCATGCTGGGTTGATCAAACAATATGATTTCCCTTTGAGCAGTTTCTTTCCCTTTTATTATATCTATTGTAACTTTTGAATCTTATTTACCCTTTAAGTTTTTACTAGAGAGACAATACAGTGTTTATACATGCAAGTCTGGTTTATTTCACTTATGCGTAAAATGTGGTATTTTTTCACTTAAAACTCACTATTTTTACTCAAAAAGAGCAAATATGATCTAATCACAAAAAAATCAAGCTTATTACTTGTTGAAAAAGTGGAATGATGTCCTTTTTCTCATTAAATGTTGCAAAAAATTAAAAACGACCTTATTAGCCTAGCATGATAGTGCGTGCCTATAATCCCAGCACTCTGGCAGATTGAGACAGGAGTTTGAGTCCAGTGCCAGCAATTTATCTCAAACAGAAATAAATAAATAAAAATAAAACCAGTCTAGGGCTGTAGTTCAGTGTAAACAAGCCTGGGTTCAATCCCTATTACTGCAAACCAAAGCAAGACAAAACAAAACAAATATGTTAATTCCTATAAATGAGATTACAGAGCACAGTATGCATTGTAGTTGAGAATATAAACTTAAAGAATCTTCCCAGTTACTGGCTATATGATGATATATTTGTCCTTAGGAAATTTGTCCTATGAAATAATTAATATATAGACAACATTAATAATAATTAACAATAATAATAATTCTCTATATAGACAACACTTTTACAAGCAGAATTTTCTGACAAGAAATAATTTTAAAATTGTGCTTTTATATTAACCCATACAACAACCTGTATTTATGAAATACTAATGTAAAAATATTCAACCCATGCAATATTATTTGCATTAATCCATAAAATAAGATGTGTTTATGAATTATTAATATAAAAATATTCAAAATATGAAATAAAAATAAAATACTTGTATATAAGTTTTGTAAACTATACTCTTGTGCTGAGAAAAAGTGTAAGCAAATTAATAATATTCTATAGCATCAATAATACTCCAAATATTTGTATATTTTGGAATTTTCCCTACATCCCAAATTTTCAAGAGACTATAACTTTTTCTATCATTAGAGAAAGAAAAACACTTAAAAGTATGGTGAGCTCAAACTAGTAAATATATGAACAAAGGTTTTATGTGTCTTTTGGGTTTGTTTAAACTCGAGTAATTAGAAAGGTTTGAAAATATGATTATCTGCCTCTTCCTTTTTAACAACCTTTTTGATTCTACAATCAAACATGTAACTTCTTTAATGTGTTTACCTGATACTTCTTTCTACCTGTCTGGATAATATTCATCTGTCCATCTGCCTATACCACTTATTTCAGCATTTTTAGATACCTAAACTTTATGAATTTCCTTCAGAATCCCAATATAGTTATGTCTGTAAGTTACTCACTGAATAACACTTGAAATACTAGATATTTTGCTTTATAACTCATTTTCCTTTTGACTGTAACCTGTTTCGTAAAATGATGTTTTAGGTAACTGTATTGTCTTAACAGCCCTCTAAATACATTCCTTCAGTGTGCTTTCTATTTTCTATGTAACTTGCCTGTTTTGTCATAACCCTCTTGCTTCATCTATTAATAATACAGAAATAAAACTAAAAGAAAGCATATATAGAATAAATATTTGATGACATATTTTCCTTTTTATTTTTTTCTTGTGTTCTACCCAGTAGAAGTCTGACACATTTTTGCTTTAGGTATTACATTTCCCTGCAAGATACTTTCCATCCCTGAGTGATTGATTATGAAAAATTCAGTTTATTATGGACTTCGTGTTATCTACCTACTTAAAGAAAGAATGAATGCATACAAGAATAATAGAAGGGAGAAAGAGATAATTTTACTCTGCTGGAATTTTTAATGTTATACTTAAGAAGAGACTATACATTCTCTTTCTTTAGTGTAATAACAAAGAAATCTTAAGGTGATATAAAATGATAATGAATCAGTGAAGTCACAGGGGTGGTCTGTATGAAAGGACTGATCTAAACAAGTTTCTGGAGATTTGGAAGAAGACGGGGAATTGCTAAAAGCAATAATTTAAAAAAAAACAGAGTTAAGTCAAAATAAGCCTCTTTGCCTTGCAGAAAACGGAAAGGAAGATGTAACAGTCAGAAAAGAGATTACAATAAAGAAATATATGAACTAGAAAGTGGAAGGGAGCTGCAAATATGATTTTTTCCTTTTTTCTTTTCTTTTTTCTTTCCTTTTGGCTCTGCATTTGCATTGCAACTTACACGTTTTTCCCAAGAGCACGTCTTCAGCCATAGCGAGTATTTTAGTTTCCTTCTTGAACAAATGGACAGATTCCAGAAAGAAGAGCCATATTTTGACAACATACTGTACTATGCTATTACTATAAAGTAATAACACTACTCACCCACAAGGAAAACACATCTTTTTACTGTCTCATTTAAAATTATTTGCAGAAGCACTGCTTAAAAAAATCATAATTAGTATAGCAAAAATTTGAACTACCAACCCTACAGGCAGACACATAACCAAAGGCTGAGGAAAAATAAACAAATTAAAATAAAAAGCCACCACCAAAAAGGATCTCAAAAGAGCTCTAGGGCAGCTGATGTTGATTGCCAAGCAGATTGGACTGAGAAACACCTAGAGGATTCGTAAAGCACACATCTGGGTGTGGCTGTGGGGACCCATCCAGAAATGATGGCCTGTGGGGTAGTGAGCAGGGTGCACCCACCGTGAGGGTGGGAAGAAACACCCCGCAGGGTGTCAGAACAAAAGGAAGGACAGAGGAAGCTGCCCCGGGGCAGTTCCCACTGTCCAGCTAACCATGTGCTGAAAACTCCTAGAGGGTGAACCAAAATTAATCTCTCCTCGATTAAACTGTTTCCCAGGAATTTTGTCACCACGATGGGAAACTGACTGACACAGGCACACATATTTTAAAATTCCACAGGTATTCATAAGTTTTTCTCCAAAGAACATAGTTCGATAGGAAGTATACAAGTATCTGTACTTCCTCTTGTACTTACAAACTTTGAGTGTTGGCAATTTAATAAAATATAGCATTGCCTTATTTTACACTGATTTTGTTATGAGTGACACTGAGAATTGACTCCTAGATTGCTATTTGCTTTGTGTTTCCTGTTTTTTCATGTCCTTGTTTCACTCTATTACTGCTTTATATGGAAAGCCTTACTGTTGGGTAGAATGGTTCCTCCTGCTTTATTATAATTTATACAGATTGTTCTAACTCCTCTAAGTCATTGCCTTCCTATAAATTTTAGGGACTTATCTAAATCTAAGAGATTCTGGCTGGGATTTTAATAGAAATTCTAGTAACCTGCAAATCTATTTGAGACAGTTGACATCTGTATTGTATCGAACCTTCTAATCCTTGAACATGTGCTTTTCTATTTATTTAGGTCTCCTTTGATTTATTGATGTATTTAGGTACCAAGGATCCAAATCACAACCTTGTACTTGTCAGGTAGGTACTTATGCCACTGAGCTATATCTTTGGCCCAGGTCTCCTTTGATTTAAAAATTCTACAACTTTTTAAAAATTTCAGCACATAAAATCTACACATGTATTTTCAAGTTTATATAAAAGTACGTCATTATATTTAGAGTAATTGTAAATGTCATTGTGCTTTTTAGTTTCAATTTTCTCGTATTGACTTAACATCTAAAATTGTGATTGACTTTTGCATATTGACCTTTCTTGTACTCTGTACTTTTCTCAAACTCACTTCACCTTTCAACACTTTTATATTTAAGATTTGCTCAGTTTTGTGCAAAGCTTTGTGTCTTTCACCAAATTTTGGAGGTTTTCAGCCATTATTTCTTCAAGTGCTATTTCTGCTTCAGTGTATGTCTCCTTTCTTCCTTGGAATCCCATAATGCAAATGTTGTATGTGCTGTTAATGTTTCACAGGTCCTTGAGTTTGTATGAATTTTTGTTCAGTCTGTTTTATCTTTCTGTTTAGATGCTATAAATTCAATAAGTCTGCCTTTATGTTCATTGATATAAACTGCCTTTAGTTTTATCACATAGGTAAGCAAACCAAATAACCAAAGTTTTACCTTTGGATAAAGGTAACTAACTTGTGAACTGCCCTTTTAACAGTTTATTAACCTCAAAAATATAGTATTATTTTTCTATATAAGACCAAAATAGAATCAGAATTTGTTCATTCAGCTGCTAAATTTCTATCTATTTCCTAGACATGATTTCTGCTGTTTCACTTTTTCCTGTTGTTTTCTTTTGTTTGTTCCTTTTGGGAAACAGCAACCCCAAATTCAGTGTAGACAGAGTGATTAAAGGAAAAGTTGTGTCTTCATTTTTTAGAGCATTAACACACAACCAAAATGATTCATGTCCTTTTTTTTCCTGGTCTTGGAAACAGGCAGGATCTCACCAAAGCTGCTATTCGCAATGACATGGCTGATCTCTCATGCAAGTATGGTAGTGGTTAGTGCAGAGACAACTAATGAACACTTTTTGGGACACACTAAGAATTTTGAGAAAAGCACCATTCCAATTTGTTTCTATCTAAATTACTCCAATTTGGGGAAAGATGCTGAATTACACTGATTTCCCAGAAATCCAGCTCATTTTGATGAATATCAGTTTGTCGCCTGATGCAGGCTATGAAAGCAACAGAGAAGAAACACACATCCACTCATCTAAATCGTTTCAACCTTTTATTTTGAACCAAACAATTGCATTTTGTTCTTCTCTATTGATTCAGCTGGTAATTAATACTATTCTCTACAATGAATGTCACTCACGTAATTTGAACATTGAACAATATTAATATTCCCTTTCTTAGAAACAAAAATGAACCAAAGAACCTTTTAACAGCTGTTTGAAGCATATTTTGTAATCAAATGGGACATTTATGCCTGTAAATAATGAGATGGTGAATTTTTCTTTTATGTCTTCAGCTCTGTCAGTATTTTGCAGCCTGATCATCTTATTTGAAGAGACGAGGCTGCATTTTGAACCAATTTGCTGACAAACTCACCTTAATACAAAACTCTACAAATATTATTTTTTCTCAATTTCTTCCCCTTGTGATATAATTAGATTTGAAATTTGAAACTTAAAATAACTATAAGCAAAACTGACAGATGTCATTTGGCAGAGAATTATGTGCTTAATGGCTACTTGGGCTTATTGTTTGTGATGATAGATACAAGTGAAAATATTAAATGAAATCAGTGGGAGGAAGCCTTTGTATATTATCAATGCATTAGAAACTGTTGAATGACATCTATTAAAGAAAGATCAAACTTGGAAGAAGACGAATGGAACAATAAGAGAATTTTTCATCATTCAATTTATGTTTTAGTTTCAAAACTAAGACACACAACTATCTTTTAATTACAAATGTCAAAATATAAATACAGCACTTTGTAAGACAGATACTATGTAGTTAAATGTTAAAATCATAGAACAGAAAATAAATTCTAAAAATTTAGAGAAGGGTTAAAATGTGGGAATTCATATCATTCATGAAGTTTTTGTAGGTGTCTTTTTTGCAAAGATTTTTAACAGTAAAGGTGCAGCATGGTATGTATGTTGGATCCAGCCTTTCGTTGCTTGTGAAAGCCGAGTATCAACAATTTTCCCAGGTTTGCACTCAATGATGTTATATCAACAGCCTGAAATTGTCCCTGTGGGGATTATCATACTACATAAAATGAAAAATTCCCAAAAGCTTTTTATTATTTCTTTCTCTGAAAAACAGTTGATAAACACATACCAATATCAGAATGTGTAAAGGAACTTTTATAGTTCAGCAACATTCTTCACAGAATAAAAAAAAATCCTAAAATTTATAAGCGCAAAATATCCAAAATAGCAAAAGCTATCTTAAGCAATAATAGCAAGACTGGAGACATAAAAATATTCCATTTCAAATTATATTACAAAGTTATGGAAACCAAAACAACATGGTACTGACATAAAAATACATGTGACCAATGGAATAGAACAGATGACACAGAAGCAAACCCATGCACCTGCAGCCATTGGATTTTCTACAGAGGTACCAAAAATATGCTATCTTTTCTCCAATAATGATTGTCTATCAACAATTAAAATTAGATATCCTCATGAAGAAGATATAGATAGAAGTCTATCTCTAGATCCCTGTTGCTTACTCTGTACTAAAATCAAATAAAAAAGGGATCCAGTCTGAAGACCTAAGAATAAGACTAGAAACTTTGAATCTGCTAGAAAAAAAGAAAAGAAACATAGGGGGAACATTTCAAGTCACAGGAACAAAGATCAAAAATCAACATTGGACTACATCTATTTGAAAAGTTTATGCACAGAAAAGGAACCAGTCAACAGAGTGAAGAGACAGCTTACAACATGGAGAATATCTCTGTTAGATTCTGTCTTTCTCTTTTTGTCTCTCTCTCTTAAATTTTTGGTAGCTTTTTTGGAGACAGAGTCCTTCTGTGTAATTCAGTCTGGCCTTGAACTCATGGTATAGCCCACACTTGCCTCAAACTTGCAACAATCCTACTACCTCAGCCTCCTGAATGCTGGAATTGCACCACGCCTGGCTGTACTCTCCCGATAGAGCACTAGTATCTAGAATATAATTTTTAAAAACTCAAAAATTTATTTAATAGCCCCCAAACAATTCAATTAATAAAAAGGCAAAGGAATTGAACATGTCTCAAAAAAGCTACAAATGGCCAATAAGTATAAGAAAAAGAAGTTTAACATCGTGAGCCAGTTAAACAATCAAAACAATACTAAGACACCACACCTCATCCACATCAGAATGACTAGTATCAACAATAAAAAAGTCAATGAATGCTAGCAAATACACAGGAGAAAAGGAGCACTTTTACACTGTTAGTGGTAATGTACACTAGAAAAATTAGTATACTAGTTTCTCAAAAAACTAATATTATTTGATTTAGTTATATGACTCCTGAAAAATTAAAGACAACACTATATTTATACATATATACCTGTGTTTATTGTGCTACAGGTCACAGTGACTAAGTTGGGGAAATAGACTAGATGCCTGTAGACACATTAATAGAAAAAGAAAATGGGTGTACACAGAATGGAATATTATTTAGCTATGAAGAAGAATGAAATAAAAAAATGGATAGAGCTCGAGACCCAGAGACCTTCAAGTTAAGTGAAATAATGGAGACTAAGGGTGTTAAATATTACATGTTTTCTCTTGAATGAGCAATGACAGAGACAGAGAGTGAGAGAGTGAGTGTGAGAGGGAGATAGAAAGAGGGAGAGAAAGCTGAATGGATTCAAAACACTGACAGGTTAGTAAAGCAATGTTCCGACTGTGTCTGTAGATCATTGACATATAGCCCAGCAAAACGATGGAGGAAGAAACATCGCAGATATGGGTAACATCAAGAAAAGAGCTTGTAGCCTGTACAGAATAAAAGGGAACAAAGGAAGTCTCCTTATTGATGGTATGTTTCAGTCTTTGCCATTGCCTTTGGACATCAGTCTTCACCCTTTCAACAAAAGGTTTATATCTAGATGTTATGGTTTATATTTAGATGTCCTCCAAAAATCCTCATGATCATGGGTATTGATACTCACCAATAGATTAACCTGCTGGGGAGTTTATCACTAAATACTAAGTTGGGAGATAAAGATTACTATGAGGAGGGGGAGATGGGGAGATGGCTAAATGAATGCCTTCTTCCCCTTTAATCCTTCTCTCTGCTTCTTGCAACTATTCCATTGGTTATTTCTCCTTGGCCATGCCCTGCTACCGTGCTGACCTGCCTTGGAGCCATCTGACCATGAACTGAAACCTCTACAAACTGTAAGCCAAAAAAACCTCTCTTTCCTTGAGCTGTGCTGATCAGAAATTTTGTCCCAGCAACAAAGAAAGGAATTAAGACACTAGCATAAATAATGCCCTAGCCTATGCTAGTGTCTTTAGGTTTTCTCCTAAAAGTTCATACCATCTTGTATCTCTGTTCCCATACTCTGGTGATCTTCCAAGCCTTTAGCCTTGCACTCCTGCTGCATTCTTACTTGCTGTTGTTCTGTGGCTTTCATCTTCCTAAACCAAACAGTTACTGGAAACGCCAACTCTCCATCACGTAGCCAGCTATGATGGACTTTGCTGTCTCTAATCCTGTAAACCTGCCTAATAAATTTCCTAGCACAATTATACATATATTTTCTATGGATTTGGTTTCTCTAGAGATCCCTAACAAACACAACAGAAAAGCAGAAGGTAGACTAGTGCACATTAGTAAGGAATTCAGGGAGATGGAAGAGGAGAGGGAGATGAGAACAATGGGAATGTAAATCATCAAAATATGTCATATGCATATATTGTTATATCAAAAAATCACATTATTTATTTTCATTGATAAATTTTAAAAATCTAGTTCAAATGTTCAATTAATTTCTATTTTAAAATTCTTTTATGAAAGGAGGTTGAGACCACCAAATTGATATGATTTGAGTAAGTCACACTGTAAGTAAATGACTAATTCTAATTTTCAGGTTTTCTCTTAAAATTTCCTACCATCTTGTAGCTCTTTTCCCATACTGAGAAATTTATTTTTACTGATAATTTCCTCTCAGAACTAACATTGTTGGAACTTCAAATGCCCCATGTATCATAAGGCTAATTTCACAGTTCAGTAAAATGGATTAATAACAGAAAAGAACAGTAAAATGTTTAGTTATCCTCTTATACATAATTAAACACTACAAGTATTTATATGCATATGAAAAAGAACCATTGGTTTTTACATGATATAAACTAGGTAGAATTTGTAAGTAGATGTTGCAAAATCATATTTAAAAATACATTTCAAGATGCCTTTGGCTGTGTTTTTATATTTGTATTTAAATACCATCTTAGTCAAGTCATTTTCTTTATGCATGAGACATAATACCCAACATCCACCATTTAAAGGTGGAGAAGTTTATCTTGACTTACAGTTTCAGTAGATTAAGTCCATGGTTGGGAAGCTCAAGTGCACAGACTATATGATGCAAGAGTCTGATGAAAGAAGTGGTTCATCTCATTGTAGCCAGGAAGCAGAAAGAGAAAGGAAGAACTGGGGAGAGACACATTTTCAGGTAATTCCTCTCATGGCCCACTTCTAATGTGGCCATTCCTCCTAAAAACACACTCAGTTAGTGAATTACTTATAAATCACTAATGAGATAGTGCCTCATGATTCAACCATTTTTCAAAAGCCTTGCCTTTGAGTTCATGAGGTTTTGAGGGGATATTTTCAATCTAAACCATAACATTTTTCCCCTAACACATGCATTGATGAAAAGTTCAAATCCAAAGTCCTCTCTGAGACTCAGGGCAATTTCTTAGCTGGCAACCTACATAAAAATCAAGAGAAAGTTAAAGACTTCTGACCTATAATGGCATAGGTAAAATATTCCCATTTCAAAAGGAAGATATGGGGTAAAAAGAGTGGGATCAAAGCAAGACCAAAACTCATCAGAGCAAACACTAAATCTTATAGCTCTGTGTGTTGCATCCAGTATTGGTGGTGGTGGGATATGGGTGGTCCCACCCCTATGGCACTGTGGGATGCCACCTTCATGGACTCTCTTTTATCTGGATTTTGCTCACTACCTGTAGCCTTCCTCAGCAGACATTCCAAATTTCTGGCATATCTAACTCCCTGGGAGAGTCACTGCAATTGTGGCTTTATTCTCACAGCTTCATGCAGTATTCTGTCAGATGTACAACATCTGATATCCTAGACCTGTTTCTGAAATCTGGGTAGAAACCTTCCTCACCCCATAATTCTCAAATTCTGCATAACCATAAAGTAAGCACCATGTGAATGATGCCAAGGCTTTCTGCCATCTCAAGCATTAACCACTCTCCCCCATTGGATCATGGCTGCAGAGGCCTCCTAGATGGCTGAGCATTGGTAGCTAAATACTGAGAAACCAGTTCCCTATGTTATTCTTCTGCAGCCTGGTGCCCAGGGGCTCTCTTCTCAAAGCAAAGTCTTTCATATACCCACCCTTTTCTTTTGATTGACTGGGTCTATCTGGATCCTGAGATGCCCTCAGGCTATCTTTCCTGATTTGAAGCACTTCACTTCTTTTTACTGTTTGTTTTCTAAGCAATCAAAATGTCCTCCTTTGCAGGTTGTTCATTGCTTATAAAACTGAAAATTTTTAAAATGGGATTTTACTGCTGGTTTTCACTCTAACCTGGCTAAAAGCTACTGGTAATACATATGTCACAACCCAAATAATGGGGTGCTTTTAAATTTCCTTCACCACACTGATTAGTCTGCCCCCCTTATTATCTTCTCCTGTGAAGTCTTAAGGCATGAGCTAAACATCAGCAACTGTTCTGACCTAGCATTATACGCATGGCCTCAGGCCCAGCTTTCAATGGAATCCTTGTCCTAAGCTGAAAGCTCCTGACTTTGGACCTTGCTGTCTACACTTATATGAGTGTTCTAGTCTCCTGCTATCCAATCGGAATCTCTCATCAGGCCTGCTTACAGCACTCTATGGCTTCTCTAGCACGCATTCCTAACCTTTCCAAACTTCCACCACAAACCTATTCTAAAAGCTTCTATCCCACATGGTCAGATAGTCATAGCAATAACCTTACTCCAGGTACCACAACCTGTCTCAGTTACTTTCCTCTTTGCTAAGATAAAATACCCAACACCTATAACTTCAAGAAAGTTTATTTTGGCTAACAGTTGCAGTAGTTTCAGTCCATAGTTGGCAGATTCAAAAGCATAGATGGCAAGGTAGAAGGGCCTGGAATGGAGGAAAGTTACTGTCATCATGGAGGCCTATACTCAGAGAGAGAAGGGACAAGCCAGGGAGAGATATACTAACACCCCTCAGAGCAATGAGCTACAACACACACCCATTCACCCAATAGTGCACTGAGCTAATGAATTCACTGGTGGATGACTCCACTTATGAGTATAGTATGGTGATCACATGATTAAGTCACCTTAAAAAAGCCCTGCCTCTGAGTGCATGAGGCTTTGCAAGAATATTTTCTGTCAAACATAAAACATATGCAGAGATCTCTAAAAGAGGCATTAACATGGTACAGAATAACAAGGTCTCATTTGGAAGGCCTGATTTAAGAGAAAGCATGTAGCTCCACAAATACTGTGTTGTATCCACTGAATTAGTTTTTATGATTACATAAGTGTCTTCAAGATTCAGTGAAAGAAGCAAAGACATCCACAAATACATATATAAGTGAAGGAGTATAAACACGTCATCAAATAAAGGAATACAAGCGTAAGGATTAAAATTTTTCCCAAAACTCAAAGCCAAATTTATGAAATAAAGTGTTTTTGAAGAACTATTTAAAAGGGGAAAGAACAAAGGACAATATGAATCATATCCAATATAAAGAGGTATTACTTGTACTACCAACGTGGTCACTAGGATTTGAATAAAATGGATTCAATGTTTCCTATGTATATGCAAGATAATCTTAATTGCTGTTAAGAAAATGTACTAGGCCAAAGAATACAGAAAATGTAATGAATATAAAAATAACTATAATAAGATTACAAGTCATTAATACAGAACATCAATGGGATGGTGTAATTTAACAGGATTCATTCATTCTTGAGGCTGCTAGCATTAGGTTGACATGATATCTGAAAATTATACAAATGTGTTTTTTGAAGTAGCTATAAAATGTTTCTTTATAATTTGGAATGTGCTGCACTAGGTAGTCCTATTGTTCATACAATTGAATCATCTTACAGTTTTATCTTATTAGATCCTTGCCATACGTAAGTGTAAATTTGTTGAATGGTCAAGACTCATGACGGATTTAGAAATCCTTGCCACTCAGGTGATAGAACCACTGAATTCTTTCTGACATGTATTCCAGTAAACTTGACCCTTTTTTCCAGTTAGTCTTTCACATTGAATCATTGACTCATTCTCTTCTCCCCCTAGACTCTGGATCAATCTATTCATTTCTAAGAGTTGGGAGTATACACAAAATGCAAGGAAAGAGAATTTTAAGACACCTGGGAGACTTGCACTTACATAACCGTACAGTATTGAGCAGCAGTTATGTTAAAGTTAAGTGATGTTTTTCAATCCAATAGTGTCTCTGGCTAAGTTTCCATTATTGGCTTTTCATCATAGAGTCGTACTACAGCGTCCAATGCAGGAGAAAGCCTACTTATCTTTCAGAATGGGCTACATTATATTTCACTAACAAATAATCCCAGAAACTTAGTGACTTAAAATCACAAAAATGTATTTCCCACTCATGCTGCATGGGTCTCTAAGTTTTCAGTGCCTCTGGTCTAGATATGTCTTTCTCACTTGAGAACTCAGGATCCTCCACATCTTTATGATCACTGTGGCAGAGCAAAAGGAGTCTGATTAAGCCAGGTATTGGTTCACCGAAGCCTCCACTTGGAAGGGACCACCTCACTGGACTTGCTTTGCTCATCATACCTTCACTGGGCAATGGAAATCTCATGGCATTAGTATGTAAGGTTTGCCCTGGAGTAGTGGACACTGATAACAGCTCTAAGCACTGACACATCTTAGATAGCACCACTAGAAATTAACTAGTAATTTAATCTTGCTAATTTTGAGACCAAAAATTTCTATCCAAATTTGGATCATAAAAACTATCAATATAAATACACCTTTGTTTTATATGTATGTTTTCAAGCAGAATAGCACCATGATTTACTATAAAACCAACACACTATATATAATTTTTAAAATGAGGATCACCATCTCAAAAATAATGTATGCCTAATCTGTGTCTTTATGGGAAAGCTTTTAGCCATTTTAGGTGGTCTCATTTCTCTTTCAAGTTCACTTGATTGTTATTGACCCTGGGGTGACACCCAGCACCGCACAAAGAGATGTGGCTGGGAACTTTATAAAAATTCCTGACTGCCTGGGACCTCTGTGGTCCAGTCATCTCACAGGCTTTCCTTTTCAGTGCCTTTCACTGTTATATTTCCTGGGGTACTGTGTAGCAATCTGAGTTGGCTCACCCCGTTTGCCTTGAAACTTAGTTTTTCTGAGTGTCAGAAACTGATGGGGAAGGCCAACATGATGCACCACAGATCCTGTACAAAGGGCGCTCAGTGCTGATCGAATCGAAAGATTTACCTGGGGTTGCAGAAAATTAAAACTATATTTGAAAGCAAATGTTCATGTTTCCTGATTCCCAGTACTCAAAAACTGCTTTCACAAGCCCTAGTAGATCATGGTTTGATTTTGTTTGTTTGTTTGTGTACCAGCTTGTTTTTAAGCCAGATGATGCTTGAGCTACTGTCTCATTCATAAACACGTTACATGTTGGCACAAATTCCTTAAAAAATGTAACATTTTACTGTTAATAGTAAGGTGTACTGTGAAGTAATTTGACTCACCTGTTTTTAGTTTCTAAAATTATATAATTTGAAAATATTATTCTCTTTATATACACACAATAATTTTGGGGACATTGCTTTTAGGGAAATTTTTAAATTGGAAGTGTCTCCTTTCATTGAAGTATCAATTTCTGGGGCTTTTAAAATCTGTATATGTGTGAGCATATGTTTAGCTAATGCTTTTTTGACACAAAAACAAGGCTCACATATTTTAAAACCGAGAAAGTTATTCTGACTCATCTCTCTTTCACCTGTGAAAATATTTAAGTTCTGGATTTTTTTATTTTTTACACCAAGGGAAGAGAAATTTCCAGAAAGACATTGTACATGTAAACAGGAGCTTTCAATGGGCAAATGAAAACTGATCGTAACAATATGCAACAGTAAACCTCTGAGTTTATGTTTGAAATGTAGTATCTGTGCTTTTGTAAGGTAGATAAAATAACTGTAGGGTAGAGTTGCTGAAAAGCTTGAAATTCACACATATAATGTGATTACAAGGCAGTGGCTGCTAAGGCTGCATTAAGAAAGATTTTGAAGACACATTAAAGCCTTGGAAATAAGGTTCTTTAATTGCTGAGTAGTATTTTATTTGTTTCAGGGAATAAAGGAACAGCACACATGCTACACTTTCTCATTGTTGCTATAACCCAAAATACAAATGAATAGAAAGAGATTGACTGCAGATACAGGATTTTATTTTGATAATAATATTACATAAGAATTATGAAGCACTTTAATTAGTTTTATTCAATCTATGTCCTGTCAAGATGGTGGGTGATTTGTTTTAGGGAATTTTTTGTAATGGAACAATAGAAACAAAGTGTACTGGTGTCATCTTGCAATAGGTGAAAAATGTGGACTGGAAGTAATTATTATCTAATAATTTCCTACAGTCCTTGGACACTGCCAAGTGAAGATATTGTACAAGAAGGATCCTAAGTGTATTTCTGAGATCAGCTAACCAGAAAAGAAACCTTTGCAATTTATCCTTGGGAGGTCCATGTTTAAATCTGTATTTCAAATAAAAAGAACTCTGTGATTTGTAGCAAGGGGAGCCCCAAGGATTGTCTTTGAAGATGGCTCTGAAACATGGCTATTTTTTCCTCAGTTTATGAGTAGTGAGGACACTGAACATTGGTACAGGAGAAACAAAAAGAATTTACAAAGCATTTGTCATAAAATTGCCCCAGATATGGAGGCAGTGAGAAGATAATGAATTCTTGACAACCAAGGGCACAAAAGTTAACAAAGAAAGAACTCAACCCAAAATATCATAAAATGTATTGTAAGCGATTGCTACTAGAAAACAATTTTGTTGTCTGAAAGTAAAATAATTCTAAGAGTTTGTCAAGTAATTCTCACTATCACTTACTCATAAAGCAACTATTTGTCTCAAACTGTGTTTTCACAACACAATGTTTAACAGGATGGTTCAGTCTTGAAGGATGAGCCAAGAATTTCACAATTAAATCTTAGATTTGTCACTAAATATCTGTTATTTGAAGCCAATTTCATAATGGCCCTGAAGCTTACCTTCATCTTAAAATACTTTGTTCTGATTAAATAATCTCCAAAATACAGTTTAACCTGAAATGATAGTATACAAAGCAGAAAGAATATTCACTAAACACAAAACAGCTGCAGAGAGCAGAGCAAAAGGCAGAGCTAGAAGGCAGGCCATGACTGACGTCAACTTTCTCCTATTTACCTTAATGGATTGGCTATTTAAAGATTAGAAAGCTGACTGTTTTGCTTGGCCAAGCTGGACAGCTCTCTTGTGCTTCCAGTTGGCATTGTGAGATGAGAGGGTAGGACTGAAGGGTAAGAGAAGGCAAAGTAGACTCACAGGTTATGTCTGACCTCCAGAACCGCTGGTTCTCTCTCTGGGAGAAGGTGCACTTGTATGGTCCTAAAGTAACCATGAGGCACTCTCTCAAAGCAATGGAGTTCCTAAAACATAGCTATGCCTGTCAACAAAAAAGTCTTTGGTATTTGTGGGACTTACTGCTCTATCACTAAGGTGCATATTACATGCAACCAAGCTAGTGGCCCACGAAAAAATTACATCACTTTATAGAAATATTTATAAAGATTGATGTAAAGATCTTAGCTTGGATGATAAGCAAGAATGGAGAAGATGTCTGATCAGTGAGCAACAAAATGCAAAGCCTCCCGTGAGAAACAATTCATATGCCAGAATAAAACACCCTGGAGAGACCCAGACAGAGGGAGATGGATCCTC
>PVLA01007953.1:0-96334 GCA_004027455.1 Hydrochoerus hydrochaeris | reverse complement strand
TACACTGTTTTACCATGACTGACTGTAAATGAATCTGGTTTGTTGGATCGCTGTTTTGTATTGATAGATTTTATTCAAAGCTGTTATGATTGATAGTATCAAATCTGAGTGTATATGCAACTGCACTTAAGATGACAAGATCCACTAGAATATCCACTCTGGTTTGATTATTACCTGCCTTTGAAGTTTTATACTGTCTACAATGCTTTATTTTACTAATATTGTTATTTACTGCTATACTCAATTATACTGCTATAGTCAATTACGCCTGATGATATAGACATTCTATTGAAGATAATAAGAAACAACACAGTAATCACTGTAGATCACCTTGTACTGTGGTTTTATATGACTTTTTAGTTTCATGTTTTTATAGGAATTTGTTTTGTTTTGTCTTGCTAAGTTTTGTTTTTCCCTCTGATACAGAAAGGATAGAAATACATGTAGAGATTCATGCATGCGTAGCTGTTTACACTCTCACTGTTTGACTATCTACTTTGTATGCTTTAATTTTGTAACTTGAACACCTATTTCTAAGAGGACAATATGTAATTTATTAACTAGTGATTTCTTATCATTTATCTTTTTTTTAATTCTGTATTAGCATAACCATGTGGCTAAGTTGTTACTGGATCACTGAACTTCTTTGCAGTCTCATTGTTTGACTATTTACTTTGTATGCTTTAATTTTATAACTTGAACAACTATGTCTAAGAAGACAATATGTAATTTATCAACTAGTGATTTCTCACTGCTTATTTTTTTTCTGAAATTCTGTATTGTTTCTACCCCTTTTTCTGTTTTGCTTATTTTTTTAAATTAAAAAAAATGTTTTTTCCATATTAAAAAAAAAAGAAATCTCATGAGAAATTAAAATATTTTGCACTGAATGAAAATAATTTATCAAACTTTTAGGGGTGCAGCAAAAGTAAGTACTTAAAAATTTAGAGCACTACACAGGCATATTAGAAAATTTAAAATATTTAAAATCAGTAGTCCAAGTTTCCAATTTAGGTAACCAGGAAAAAAAAAGATCAAATTATATCCAAACTAAACAGATGATATGATTTTTTAAAAAAATTAAGGCAGATATCAATGAAATTGAAAACAAGAAATCAACTTTTAGAAATCAATAAAATCAAAAGCTGGTTCTTTAAAAAGACCAAATAACACAAATGCCTAGCCAGGCAAAGAAATAAAGAGAGTAAACACAAATTACTAACATCAGAAATGAAAATGTGGATATCACTAAAGATCCCATGGATAGTAAAAGGATAATAAAGGAATACTATGAATAACGCTGTAACTACATTTGATGAAATGAACCAATTCCTCAAATGCCAAAAATACATAGCAAGAAACAAACTATGTAAATTGAACTGTATCTATTAAAGAAATGGAATAATTAACAATCTTTCAAGACAGAATGCATCAGGTTTGGATGGGTTCATGCATGAATTCTACCAAACATTTAAGAATCATAACCAATTCTCTAAAATTTCTTTCAGAAGAAAGAAGCAGTGAGAACACGTCCTAATTTATTCCATGAAGCCAACATTACCCCAGTACCAAAAACCAAAGATATAAGAAAACTACAGACCAATATTTCTCATGAAGACAGATGCAAAAACCCTCAATAAGTATTAGCCAACCAAACCCAACAGCATATAGGAACACAACCAAGTGGGAGTTATTCCTGGTATAAAAGGCTGGTTCAACCTTCAAGGGTCAATTAATATACTCTATCACATCAACAGACTAAAAGAAAAATCTCATGACTGTGTCAACAGATTCAGAAAAGGCATTTGACAAAATACAACCTCCATCCTGAGGGAAAAGAAAACCCTTGAAAGATGAGAATGGCGGGAGCTTCCTCAGCTTGATAAAGATTATCCACAGACAACAGCTAATGAAATCAAATCTCTTCTACTGAGATTAGGAATGGAAAAGCCATTTCCCATTCCTCACCACTCATTTTCATACCATCTTGGAGGTCTCAGGTGATTTAATAAGAAAGAAAATAAAAGGTACACTGATTGGGAAGAAGAAATAAAACTGTCTTTGTTTAGAGATGACCTACTATCTAGGTAGAAAACCTGAAAGAATCAAGTAAAACAACTGTAACAAGGTCATGGTATATAGCAGGTTAATATACAAAAGTTAATCACAATCACATTTCTATATACTAACAACGAATAAGTGGAAATTGAAATTAAAAACAACATCCCTTACACTAGCACTCAAAACGATACACAAGGGCACAAATAAAACAAAATTTATAAGTTCTTCATGAAGAAAACTTTTCTGTTTTGCTTTTTTTTCTTTTTAAATAAAATTTTAAAAATTTAAAAAAGATGATTCAATATTATCCAGATGTCAGCTCTTTCCAAATTGATCTAGATTCAATGCAATCTCAATCAAAATTCTAGCAAGTTACTCTGTGGGTATCAACAAACTGATCCTCAAGTTTATACAGAGGTAAAAAAAAAAAAAACCCAAAAGAGTCAACATAATACTAACAGAGAAGAATGAATTCCCCTGACTGATGATACCCAGCTTCAAGACTCGCCATAAAGCTATACAGTACACAGCCTGTTACCAACAGAAGGACAGGCAGCTAGGCCAGTGGACAGGATAGAGTCCTGAAACAGATGCTCCTAAACACAGTCAACCCACCCTTGACAAGGCGCAAAGTCAGTAAAATGGATAAAATAAACAGCTTTTCCCACACTGGGTGCTAAAACAATGGGATTTGTACAAAAATTAATCCAGACCTAGATTTTATGACCTTCACAAAAATGGACTGACTCAAAGTGGATCATAGACCTCTATGTAAAATGCAAAACTATAAAAATTCCAAGGAGATAACAAAGAGGAGAAAATCTAAATGACCTTGAGTATGATGATGATCGTTAAGATATTGGTAAGATTCATAAGAAATAATTGACAAGCTAGACTTCATTAAAATCAAAACCTTCTGCTCTGTAACAGAGCTGCTGTGGTTTATTTAAATGCCCCCCCAAATCCTCATGCAGTCATGGAGGCATCCAGTGTTTGTGATTGGTTTGTTGTCTGACACTGGGATTGGTGGTGTGAGTGCTGTACCCACTCAGGCATGGGGCTGGCATACAGTGTAAGGGAAGAAAGGAGGTGCATTTAGCCCCCCTTTTTTACCCTTTTTGCTCTTTTTGCTTGTGGTCCCCATGAACAGTTGCCCCTCAGCCACACCACCCTGCCTTGCAGCCAGATGAGTATGAACTGAAACCTCCAAAAACTGTAAGCTAAATAAACCTTTCGCTGCTTCATTTTGGGTGTTAGGTATTTTGTCTCAACAATGAGAAAAAAGTAACCAAGACAGAGGCTGTCAAGAGAATAAGAAGACAAGCCACAGACTAGGAAAAACTATTTGTAAAAAACACATCTGTTAGAAGAGTGTTATCCAAAATATACCATGAACTCATAAAACACATCACTGAGAAACTGAACAACCCAGTTACAAAAGAGGGTGGAGGACTTGAACAGACACTTCATCAAGACCTAGAGAGAGCAAAAAAAAGAGGCTCAGTACCTGTCATCAGGGAAATGCAGATGAAAACACCAACAAGATACCACAACCAGCTCATGAGAAAGGCCAGCATCTGACACGGGCAGCAGAGTCTGGCAAGCATGCTGAGCACCTCAGGGCTCCCACTCACTCCTAATGGGATGCAGGTGGGACAGCTGCTCTGGAAAGTAGTCTACAGTTACTCTGTAAAACCAAACTTGTTCTTCCCTTACAGTCTATCTGTTGGTATATTCACTCAAGTAAAGTGAAAAACTTAAGTTCTATTATTTTAGATCTAAATGTCCCCCAAAGCCTCGTGTGCTCAGAGGTACACTGGATTATGGGGTTGATAGCTGGCTTAGAGTCAGGAGGCAGGGTCTGGCTGGAAGAGGCAGTCACTGGGGCCATGGCCTGGAAGGGTCCATCTTCCTCACAGCTCCTCCTTTGGCTCTCACCCTTCTGTTGGCAGCTCTTTCTCCACCGAGCCCTTTCTGCCATGCCTTCCTGCATTGGAACCTGCAGATTAGGGACTGAAAGCTCTAAAACTGAGCCAAAACTAACCTCTCCTTTAAATTTTGGGTGTTGGGTATTTTCTCCTAGCAACAAGGAAAGTGACTATGACAGTTCATACCAAAAACAAATTGCATACATGTTTACAGCAGCCTTATTCCTAATCACCAAGACTTGGAACAAGCAGACATCCATTAATAGATGAATAGATAAACAAAATATGATACATCTAGTCAACAGACTAAACTCAGTGTTTAACAGAAATCTTCTACCAAGCCATGGAAACATGGAGGAACCTGAAATGCATGTCACTGCATGAAAGAGGCACTGAGAAGACAATTTGCCACCATTCCTGCACCACGGCACAGTGCAGTGACAAGCAGCTGCTGAGGATAACAGGCAAAGGAGAGGTGACCAGAAGGACAGGGTGGAACGAACACTCTACAGGACACTGTACTGGTGGACAAATGTCACTGCACATCTGTCCAAACCCACGCAGTGCCCAACACTAAGCATGAGTCCTGATATAAACTACAGATTCTGGGAATATGGTGTCAAAGTAGGTTCATCAATTACACCAAACACACATTCCTGATGCTTAAAAAATCAATTTTCCTTTTAAAACATGTCTGTACCTTTTGCTCAATTTTGCTGTGAGCCTAAAACTGCTTAAAAACAAACTCCACGCAAAAAAAGATGAAGTGTGTCACTTGAAAACTATTCTCCTGCACTGTCAGTGACTGGCAAGTACCCCAGGACACTGGGTCACTCCCAAACTGCAGCTGCATGAGCACTCAGAGAGGCCCCCAGTGTGCAGCCATCTCTTCTGTGAGGAAAAAGGGCAAAGGCAGGACTTGGGATCTTCTCGAGAGACCACTGGCTTGAGCTTCTCCGCTTACAGGTTCCAGTTTTAAACTGCAGTGTTTCATTTTTCACCAAAAAAAAAAAAGTGAAATTTACTTATAGAAATGTCAATGTCTTTTTAAAAAAAATATTGTTTATCACAAAATAAGTTTTTCTTGTAATAACTTTGACTTTGTCAGCTGAAAATCAAACCAACAGCTGCAGCACTGGACCAGGCTATGTGTCCCGTGTCAATGAGCAGAGGCCACAGAAGCCTGGGGCAGGGTGAGAAATGAAGCACTAAAGCCCAGCATCAAGCAGGGCACACACCTGCAGCCCCAAGAGGAATCCCAGCAGCATTTTCAAAGATGTTGCTCAGAAATTCTCACACCAGTTAGTCCATTCACCCTCTCACCAACTGTGTCTTTTGAGTACTAAGCCTAATTCTCATTTTAATAGTAAATGCCTTGTCAAGGTGGCAAAAGACCCAATTTGAGCTGGCAGGCTGAGAAGGAGGGCACACACCACACAAACAAACTTCAAACATGGAGAGCCACTCATCCCCAGCTTCAGGTGAAGCCCCAGAAACACGCTATCCATCTACCACTTACCTTCACAAAACGACCCACGCATCACATCTGCGTTCTGCCTGTCCCCTTTCCAGCACTCTGAGCCTAGTAAAATGCCTCTAGAGACAAATTCAAAGTTTCCAGCATCGAAACATCAGGGAAACAGGAGAGCAGCTGAAGGGCACTCATGCTGGGTCGCCAACCCAGCAGGCATTGCTCCAGGCTGCACCACTACCCAGAATCCACCCCACCCCAGGGTCCTCTCACAGCCCTGGTTCACTTACCCCCAATATTTGCAATGGACTCCGGCCCAATGAGTTGATTCTCAAACAGCCTCTCTGCATGCCGCAACTTTGTATTTGGTTGTAGGACACCAAGCAGCAAAGGAGGTTCTTTGAAGCTGTGAAACAATGCAGTTGTCCAGAGGAGTCCACAACAACACACAGGAAGATGGATCGATTATGCACACAACTCCCTGCTCTGAGCTAACCAGAGCATATCCCAATAAAAGTACAAGCCTTAGCTTCCAGACATAAAAGGAAAAAAAAAAAAAAACCAAAACTGTTCAAGGCTATCTGAAAAGGTCACACTACCAAATAATTCTAAAAGTATCAACATGGCTAATGTCAGGACTTGGGCAGTCACCTGCTGATCAGCAGGGGCATCCACAAAGGGCAGCTATAGGGGCAGGGCTTAACAGCCCTCCAAACCCCGCTAGATCACAGGGCTGTATGCATGTGTGTGTTGCTGGAGATGGAATACTGGGTACTTTATCACTGAACTACACCCCCGGCCCTTTTCATTCTTTGCAGTGAGGTCTCACTTAGTTGCCCAGGCTGGCCTTGAACTTATGCTTCTCCTATCACAGCCCCTGAGCAGCTGGGATTACAGGTGTGTGCCATTGTGCCCAGTTTGAAGACTCTGCTTAAAGCCAGAGGTCCTGCCAACTCAGCAGGGATGCTGTGGAGTTTGGGTTCTGCCTAACCAGCATCCAGAGCCAATCTTCCCTCCCCAACTCTGTCAAGTGCAGAAGTGAGAAGCCGGTCATGCACAAGTGTACATGGCCAGGACACTGCCCTGCAGCATACCATCCAGGAATGCTGTGTCAGCAGCAGCCCCCAGCTTCCACCCATAAGCACTCAGGCAGGGCCTAGCTTCCTCACAGGGAGAAGCAAGACATGGGTGCTTGAAGTCATTTCTAAGTTATGTTTATCAGTTAAGGTAAAATATAAGGTCAAGGACCTACTGAAGCATTTCAGAGAAGAAATTTTGTTGCTGTAACTTTGGAGCCCAATGGGAAGAGCGCTGCTGACAGCTGAAAGCTGTCACAATACACAAGAACCATGGACTACCAGTGTGAAACTGTGAAGCTCAAAAGATGAATGAAAACCAGCAGCAGCCATCATCAGAGTCATCAGAAGCTAAAAGAAGCCCATAATCACACCAGGACTGGGCCACAGGGGACCTCAGGGTGAGATGTGGGGCCTGACCTGAGCAGGAGGCACCCAGGGCAGTTCACAAGGTCCAGACAGGGCCACCCCAAGGCTGCCACCACTCCTCGGCCAGCACTGGGAGGCAATGGCAGCCTCCTGTCCCAAGCCAGGGACAAAGGACGTAGCTCTGCCAAGCTGCTCCGACCTCCAGTGCAGTCAGCTGTGTCCCCAGGACCCTGAGTCGTCATTGTGCCAGCATGGGCCCTCTGTGTTCCACAGTGGACAGTCAGGCCCTGCAGCCTTCTTTCCTCCTCCTTCTTTCCCACCACCCAGGAAGCCCTGACACCCTCCTCTCCAGCCCCAGGTTCTGAGCCCCCATTTGCTGTGCTCACTCAGAGAGTCCACCTTCACTGCCTGCCTGCTGCCCAGTCTGTTCACAGTACACTCTAGTCAGGTTTGCCCCACGGGTGCTCCCACAGGGAGCCAGGACCTCACTGACCAGAATATACAGCTCTATCCCAACCCCGCTCTGAAGCCCCAACATTGGTAGGAGCATGGCCTCACACCACTACAATTACTAACAAGACTACATATCAAGGGCCCCTTTTTCCAGGTGACAGTGGAGGACATACTCCTACATCTCTACTCAGTAAAGGTAACTTAGGAAAAAAAAAAATACTAATTGCAGATTTTCAAAAAAAAATCAAGTACTCACTGCTTGGCAAAATCCCCCATGTAGGTGGTACTGCTTCCTGACATAAGGGGAACCTGTCCAGCAGACAAGGTCCCACAGCAAGAGGTGGAGGGAACATGGGCTGCAGAGCAGAAACGGGGAGGCAAGCAGTCACTGTCACCCGCTGTTTCCCCCCTGGAAAAGGGCAGGCAGACCAAGCAGGCCTGGGGGCAAAGAGGCAGGAGGGCAAAGGGCTGCAGAACAGGAATGAGTTGGTTATCTCCTCCAGATAGGACAGGACTGAGATGGTGTGAACAGAGAGAGGAGGGAACTGAGGGAAGGGCTAGGATGTGACAATCATGTAAGGACTCCCAAAAATGAATATGTTTAATTCACATCACAAACTTGTACTAAAAAAAAAGTTAAAATCCAGTTACTTACAGAATTTAAACAAGGTAACTTAAATCTAGCCTTCATTTATGTGTGCTTTTGTCACTTCATAAAATTAAGGTTAATTCTATTCTCATAAGTTTCTCTTATTTTGATTTCTGTCCTTGGTTTGTAAGCTTTTCCCAACAATGACAGAGACAATACCACCCATACATTCTGAGTAACATTCAACCAATGTAAACTCCCAAGGAAACCACAGCACCCTCTCTCATTACTTCCCTTCAGCCTACTAAGCCGGCTGATTCAGCCTCCTTTCTCTGGAAACTACTTCAGCTTAACATACATCCCCTCCTGGGGAATGAAGACTGTGGGGAGCTCACCTGAGAGGTTGGGGGTCGATGGGGGACTCCAGTAACTTCATGGCACCAAGCAGGGGCAGAATGAGGGACACAGCCAGCACCAAGAAGGTCATTCGGAAGACTCTGCCACTAAAGGTGCTGCCAGAAATAAAGTACACAAAGGCAATCAGAAGAGCCTCCCAGGGACTGCCTGTGGACTGAAGCCCTTTCCACAGGAGCAGGGTCCATTGCCTGTTCCCCAAGACAGGGTCATTGACTTTGGTGATTTCTGATTAAGCTTTAGCATCACTTGCCAGGAGTGCCAAACATGACTATACTTGGTGTTTTGGTTTTTTTAAATTTTCCGCTGTGTGGGACACTCTGGTCAGTTGTTTCCAGATCTTGAACTTCCTACTATAGCAGTTTTAAAGAGGGGAAACTCAAAGAACCAATGAACATAAAAAGTAACAGGAAAAAAAAAGGTTCCAAAATGCTTGGTACTATGTGTCCCTAGAATTCTTAGGAATCAAAGAGAGTGAGGGCTGGGGGTGCGGCTCATGGTACAGCACTTGACCAGTGTGTCTGAAGGTTTGAGTTCCATCCCCAGCATCCAGAAGAGAGAGACAGACCAATTCATGAAGCAAACAGAAGTACAATTCCCCGAGCCCCCAATTCCTCAGTCATTTCACAGACCCATTTTTAGGAAGGAAATTCTAGCTCTTGCACTTGGTGGGAAAAGTCTGACAGATGACACAGTAACCACATAGAATTTACAAATTGAAACTCTAAGCCATCACTCCTGAAACCTGGGAAGATCTGAAAGCTACCTTGGGAAACTTGGGTCAAGTTTTTAGACAAATAACCAGGAATGCCTTAAATATTTCTGAATCAATCCTCACATACATGATTTCTCATCTGCTAAATAAGTGAAAACATAAGTGAGCTACTAAATGAACCTCATAAATCATTATTTGCTTACATAAACTGCATTCCGATTCACCACTTTACATTAAGATTAATTTAAAACAAATAAAATCACTTTTAGATGCTTTTCAAAAAAGCATCTAAGGCAGTGATGGCAAAGCTTTTAGAGACCAGAGGCCCAAATTGCAACCCAAAACCCACTTATTTATTGCAAAGTGCCAAAACTGCAATTAAACCTGAACACTGAGGTTACAGTGACATCATCTCAGTGAGGGCTCTGTGTGACCGCTGCAACACATGTGCCATAGGTTTGCCATCAATGGTCTAAGGTAATGCTTTTCTATCAAAAAAGAAAAATGTTGACTTAAAAAAATTCAAGATTCATGTTTAATAGAGCAGGCCTGGTTTAAGGGCAGGACTTAGATTTTCTAACAGTACCATCTTCTGCATTAAGCACATTGAGCTCTGCTCCAGTGGGATGGCAGAGCGGAGGCCCAGGTGCCAGGTTAACTCACATAGCACCCAGCCAAGAACTGAGGCAGCCTCATCACTGCAGAAGCCCACAGGCTTCCACTGTGGAACGGGTGGCTGGCAGGGACGCTCCATGTGCCGCCCAGGTTCGAACAGAGCAGAAAGTGCAACCTACCTTCCTGAATGACAAAGGGAAACAGAGGAAAGGAAGGAGCAGCATGACATAGAATGGGGGCTCTGCAGACAGAAGGTAGCACCAAATGGGTCCTCTACCCCAGAACCTCTGAGACCTGCTGGGACCTTGACCTACAGGGCTCTAAAATAACAAATTTGTATTGTTCACACTGGTAAGGGAGTGGTAATTTGTTATGGTAGCATAGGAAACAGAGTTTTCTAAGTAATTTCTAGCATTAGAAGTAAGAAGCAACTGTAACAAATAACTAAAAATTTGTAAGCAGCTTTGGAATTGGTAAAAGAATGAGAGAATTTTGTAGAGAAAGATTGAAAAGGCCTAGGTTTCCTTGGAGAGACTAACAGGAATATGGACATTAAAGATTCTACTCAGGGGGCCAGGGATTCTGCCTGGCAACCACAGGTTATGAGTTCGATCCCTGGTTCCAAAACAAACAAACAAACAAACAAACAAAAAGATTCTGCTCAGAGATCTCAGAAGGATCAGAAGGAAGGGAAGAATGTGGTACAAAAGACATATATCATCTTCTGCAGAGACCCTTAGACCTAACTTGCTGTGAACAGAAATGTAGACATAAAAGGCACTGTGGTGAGGGCTTAGCAGGACATCAGGACCATGTTACCAGGGACATTGGTATATGGAAAGAAACACAGGAACATGTAGGAAAATGCATCCTTGAGATCTAGTGGCAGGCAGCAGGGCTGTGCCCCTTCTTGTAGAAGATGAGGTGGGACACTGAGCAGAGGATGTTTCTGAGCCAGTTTGGGAGGTACAGCCCTTGTCCCCTCCTGCTGCTTTCTCCTCCATAACAGGACAAGTGTTGGGGCAGAGCTAATCATTCTTTTTGTTCCTTTGACATTTCCCCTTTGCAATGAAAATTCTCATGTGTGTCAATTTTCCTTTTGATAACCTTCTAAAATTTTGTTCCATAGGGTGTCTTCCTTCTTTTTGCTCTACAGGTTTTAAATCTATCCCTTCATCCCCAGGTAAATTGCAAAGCCATCAGTCTTCATCCCTTCTGCTAGGTGGAAAAGCAGGTGGTTTAGGTGCACAAACCCAAACAAAATGCAGGAGACCCAGCAGGGAGAGACTCTGCTCTCCTGGAGGAGAGCAGGCAGCCAAGAAGGAAGTAAAGTCAACCCCTGCCTCCAGTCCTTTCCCCAAACCTCAGAGCCCTACAACCATCTTCTAATAAAAAGGACTTGCACCAGTATAGATACAAACACCACAGACACAAAAATGCCTATGAAATACAGACCAGTGACAGCCATGTGAACACAACCTGAGGTCCACAGCAGGGAAGGAGCAAGAGCCATGAGAGAAGATCAGTGGGATGGCAAAAACAAGCCATGCTTCCAGCGGAAACTGGGCAGTGTGGTGCATCTCTCTGCCTCACAGATGAGCAAAGTGGGCAGTGGGAGGCTCAGGTACCTGTCCATGATCGGCACCAGAACCTGCAGGCACCAGGAAGGCCAGCTCTGACTCCAGGCCGTGGTCACCATTGGCAACGCTGCTACTGAAAGCAAGGGGAGGGGGGTGAATCTGGCCTGAGAGCCCAGGGTCAGGCTGTGAGACCATGTGGTGGTGTGCCTATAGCACACACTCACATGAAGAGGTACACAGTATGCAGCCTTTCCTGCCAGGGTGCTCCCGCCCAACATTAGGCCTCTCGGGCTCACCCTCCCCGCAGAATGCATCGACACACTGTTCAAGTACTGCCTAAGCAGCCCTCTGCTGAATGTGTAACTCAAAACCCGTTTTTCCACTCATCCACTGAGAACTTCCCATCCATGAGAGCAGGAAACCGCTCCTTTCACTCGGTTATGATTTCTTAACCAGCAGAAGGTGTTTCAGTGGGGTGATGAAACATTTTAAAACTGGAGAGAGCTGGTAGTTGCCAAATACTATGAATACATCAAATATCATTGAGTTGTATATTTTAACATTGCTAACTGTATCACTATACATTGTGTGAATTTCATCTCAACTAAGAAAATTTATCAGTGATCAAATGTTCAAAGCTAGAAGGTGGTAAAACCCAGAGTCAGGACAAATGGGTGAGTTTTGTGGTATATGAATTGCTTCTCGATGAAGATGTCCAAAACTAAAGAAACAAAGTGAACAACTCTCCCACACAAGGAGTCCTAGAGCTGGCTCTGAGCACCAGTGGCAGAAAGGCTTTTGTTAGTGTAGTTCTTTTACAAGTAGAGTCCCCAAAAGAGAACACATCCAAAGGCGCACAGGGAAGTGGGGCACCTGCCTGCCTCGAGCACTGACTTCAAGGGCTTTTTGCACAAGACCAACCTGGATTCCTGTCCTTTAGAGAACCTAATAGGGTCACACACCCCTCCCCTGTAATCCTTTGCTGCTTGGCTATCATTCAAGAAACTGGCAGATTAGTCAAAGGGCATCTTTGTTTTTCTCCTTGCCTAACCATTCTTCTCATCCGTCACCAACTGACATTAACTCCCCTTGGCTACTGCATCTTACATTAGGCAAGGGCTGCTGGGGATGGAACCCAGGGCCTCACATGCTAAGCACAGACTCTACTGCTGAACACCACATCCCATATTTGATATTTTAAAAAGCTTAGTATGGAAATCTGATTCAGAGTTGCAACACTCTGCTTAAGTATTTGGCTGCCACTTCACACAATGGTAACTGGTTCAATTATGTCAAAAGGAAAAGGCCCAGCCAAAACTAAAAGTGGCAGTGTGCATAGCTAAAAAAGCAGCCACAAGTACAGATGATCTGTGTCACACATTACCCTTCTTTGCTGGGACTAAGTGGCCACCCAGTGCAATAGTGTCAAAGGTAGTACCCCTGCATCACCTGAAAACACTTTAGCAAGGCCCAAAGCATCTGGTCTGGGTGTCTTCAGTGGACCTGGGAACACTTTCTTTCCATTGTCATTCCTGATAGGCACCAGACACTCTCTTATCCACATCCTCTCCCAGGGAAAGCTCATCTCACCTCCCTGCCCCACATGATCATCATCCAGTGTCTACTGGAAGCTCTGCAGTCAATTTTTAGAAACAGCAGCTTATGCCTAAAGAAAACCCGTTGAGCAGTACTGCCCAACTTGGCCTCTACAATGACAGACAGAGAGCCACTTGCCATGTGAAATGGAGCCATCTTGCAACACAAATGAAAAAACCCAGCTCCTGTGCCCGTGCAGCCTTTCCTGGATGAGGTTCACTGACGTTTTGGCAGGTTGTCCTCCCTGTGGTGTGCACACAGTCAACTACACTACACTTCCCCTTCTTCTCTCTGTTGGCTTCCCGCTGACTGTGCACCACATTATTTTAAGTTAAATAAAAGATGCCACTTTTTTTTTTTTTTTTTTAACCAGGAATCAAACTCACAGCCTCACACTTGCTGGGCAGGTGCTGTGCTGCTGAGCTCTATCCCCAGCTGGCTACTCTTATCTCTATCCATTTTCACTGACCGGGCACCACATCCTCTCGACCTGTGGTGTAGACACATTCAGGAAGGCTGGTGACTTGCTCCTAGGTGCAGCCTGAGAAGTCAACTTGTTTGTTCTATCTCTCAAGAAAAAGCCTGGAGGACAGCTTTCCTCTAGAGGACATTTGAAATTTCCTGCAGTCTCTATGGGCAAGAACACAACTATGGTGATGCAACATGTTCTGACAATTGCTACTTGCCCCAGTCACAATTTATAACATCCTCTGTAACTGCACCCACCAAACCTGAAGGACATTCTCTAACTGCTGCACATCAAACAGCAAAGCCCCGTGGACTAAAGCCATGGTGGACAGACTGACTCCAGGAGACCAAAAGCTTCCTGTGACTTCTGTGGAAAATCTCTTAGTCCCAATCCATGGGGTACCAGAACCTTGCTGATCAAAGTGATCCCTGGGATCTGAGAAAGTCAAAGAACAACAAGTCCCAACTTTTTAAGCAAGTGCGCCTTGAATTTGCACATTTTCCACATTTCCTTAAATTAGCTCTCCTAGAATTATTGTGTTTCCTTGAAAAAAATTAGGAAATTAAGAAACAAGACAAGCCATTTAAAAAGCACACACCAGGCAGAGTTGAAATAAAAATTCTAGATTCCGGACTCCTGTTTGTGGCTGCCCCATCTCCTCCACACTGCCTCCCTAACTTCAGTCTTAAAACAAAAAATGAAGAGACTAGCAGAGACTCCTAAATGGTCTTCCACAGTTTACTGAAAAAGCAACCATTAATTCTCAATGTATTCATTCTTCACTCCTAAACAGTTACACAGAGACACTAAACAGTTCACTTCCTGAAGTTAGTGTTACCAATGGGAAAGAATAGCTTCACAGTGCAGGGTTATTCTTTCAATAAAGTCTCCAATGCATTTGGAAAACTGTTGCCAAATAATGGTAAGTTTGCACAAGTATGTTAAAATATTTATGCTCCACACTGAATAAAATAGTGATCAAATGCCCCCTTATCACTCAAATACAGACATTTGGGAGCTTTAGCACAAAATCTTATCTCCAAAGCACAATTTCTAACTTTTGTTTCTCAATCATTGTCCAGCTGCTAATTCCACCCTTCTTCATTCACTTACATTTCTCTATTGACAATATTCCTCATACCTCAATGACTTCCTCAGTAAAACATAGCAAATGCCACCTTTCATGCCAAGAGCCATGAGACCTATTAAAGTATCACTAGGTATCCTCTTACTACCCAAACTCACTGTCTTTCTTCTAGTCTGCTAGTTTAATAATATGTCTTGCAGGGAAGTTCAGCACCTCTAGTTTTCTCCAACATTTCTCTCTTTCTGCTTCCTTCAGATTTCTGTACTACATCCTCCATACACAGGGTACCAAGGGTAGCTGAAGTCATGACCTTTAGAGTAATCAAAAAGATAATTAAGTAAGCTACTACATATTACCAGAGAAAAATGAAAATAGAGAAGAATAACAGACAAAAATAAAGAAAGCAGCTATAATATTAAAAGTAGGAAGGTGGGTGAGAACTCTCTTTGAAAGAAACCATTACAGACATACAGGAAAGGGATTGACAAAAGAAAGGGTAAAAAATATATAGGAAAATAAGAACTGGGTACTCAGATAGGAAGTCAAGAAAACATCTTAAATAAACACAATGGAAAATGCACACCAGAAAAGATCAGGTGGCAAGATGACTTTGGAGCATCTAATTTACACTGTCATTAAGGAAAAAAATCCCCACAGAGCACTCTAAAAAACAATTTAATTAAGTCTGCCCTCGGGCCTCTTACAAGTGCCTCACCTGGATATTCTGCACCCAAGTTTCAATGCACTGCCCCAGTGGTGCTGGTTGCTCTCTCATTTTTCAGGTCAAAGTGCCTGTTTTCAGATTTCTGTCATAAAACATGGCCAGCACATATGCCCATTCTAAAGGACACATCAGTTTGCAGCAGAGATTAACTGACAGTATCTACAGTAAGCAGGGTGACAAGCTTGCCCTGGTTTGCCCAGCTGCAGCCCTGAAAAGCCTTGGAAAAGAAAATTTGCCACCAGTCACCCAATGGTCAGGACTATGGCTCCATGTTCCTGACCTTTGCACAGCCCAGGGAGTTCACAGTGACTGACACAAAACCTCCAAACTGCCTTTCCAGAGCCCAGCACTGCTGTGAACCATCAATCTCCCTCAGCCCTCTCATAATCATCACCAAAACAATTCAGCACATCAGGGCAAAACCCCTGCTTGCTCAGTAAGTACTGCACCCTTTGGATCACTCTGGATGACCACTAAATATACTTTTCCTACTTTGATCAAAATGTAAATTAATTCCAAAACTTGGAGCCTGGTCTGTGGGACCTCTTTGTTTGCCCTAGAAATTCAAACTATGAACAAAGACATAAAAATGCAAAGTAAATTTTAAGTATCTGAAATTCTTTAGGAATCATGCTTAGGTTTTTAACATCAAAACATAGCATAATTAAATTCCCAAGGACTGGAGAGGAAGCAAAGACCTAAACTTTGACACTTATCAGGTGTCAAAAACCAGTATAAGTGCCTGCCTGGCAAGCACGAGGTTGTGAGTTGAATCCCTGGTACAAAAAAAAAAAAAAAAAACCTAGTTGCCCTCCCCACCGGTCCCCATGGGGAAACCTGACAGGCTAGGTCCCCAGAATCTGCCTACATGACCCTCTGCCCTCTGCAGGGATTAGGAAGCATCCACACAGCATGGGGCAGGAGCAATAGGAGGACTGAGGACTGTCATCCCACAGAGGACAGAGTGAGGGAGCAGGGACAGGCCGGGGACTGTCACCCCACACAGAGGACAGGGACTGTCACCCCACACAGAGGACCGGATGGGGGAGGAGGGACGGCCAGGGACTGTCACCCCACACAGAGGACAGGATGAGTGAGCAGGGACGGCCTGGAGACAATCATCCCACACAGAGGACCAGGCAAGAGAGGAGTAATGGGACCGGGACTGTCACCCCACACAGAGGGCAGGGTGAGGGCGCAGGGACGGCCCGAGGACTGTCACCCCACACAGAGAACCGGGTGGGGGAGGAGGGACGGGCCGGGGACTGTCACCCCACACAGAGGACCACAGGGAGCAGGGGCAGCCCGGGGACTGTCACCCCTCAGAGACGTCCGCGTGGGTAGGGACAAGCTACGGACACTCCGGGACCCCGGCGCAGCCACAGGGCTGCCTGTCGCCCCACCTGCCGCCCTTGGTCTCTGGAACCGGGCCGTCGTCCGTGACCACCTGGGGCCGCAAAGGTCGGCGCTGCCGCAGCCCATCCGCTTCGCTCATCCTGGGACCACTGATCTCACAAGGCCGCCGGAGCTAGCAGCGAGAATCAATCCTGGCCCCGCCCTCGCGCGCGGAACTTACGTCACTCCTCAGCCACGCCCCTTCCGGTCCCCTCAGATGGCTCCGGCCTCTGGGTGCGTCATCTCACACAAGAACTTAGTGCTCTAGGCCTTCAGCGCACGCCGTGCTGGAGCGTCCCGGCGGGGAGTGTGCTCGATTAGGTCGGGTGTTCCGGATATCAAGGCTCCAAGGCCGCGTTTCAGGAAGGCAGGGCCGACGGAGCCGTCACCCATGTCGGAGTCCCAGGAAAGCCTGGCGCGCCAGAGGACGGGACAGTTTTGGTCAGTCGCTCGAATCCACGTGAACCTCGTGTAGTCACTATCTTACGGGGGACGTGACCTTACGACAGCCCTGGCGGGTTCGGGAGTAGTGAGCTCGGACGCTTGGCGGGTCCTGTGCTCCGACCGCGCGCCCGGGTCTCCGGCTGCGAGCGGGCCCTTCTCGGTTTCAGCTCTAGCATGCCGCGGGAAGGTGCCGCCTTCTTTCAGCATTCAGAGGCCGGCCCGGGAGAGGGGAGAGCCATGCGCAAACAAATCCATTTCCCCAGGGCCCCGCCAAGGTTGTGGTTCTGCCAGCTTTGCCAGCACTATTTAATGCTGTGTCCTTGATTGCAGCCGGCGTAGTACAGGGTCATCCTAAAGTCTATGGAGTCTGGCCCCCTGCTGTTACCCTCCCCGCCCTAACCAGGTTTCAGACACCGGAAATCGCTCTCATTTGTAAGTCTGTGTCTTTCTTCCCTTGTCTATATTATTCCATCCATGTAACACATTTTTTTTTCACCCCCTAGTGGGTGGAACGATTTTATCACTCTGGGTCCACTTCCAGTATGAAGTCCCAGGCCTCTCCCCAGAGAACATATTCCTCTTTGTTTCCAAGGCACTCTCAACAATCTGATAACTGTAAGTCCACTGCTTCAGTTCGTATTTCACACTGCGTTAAAGTGCACGCCTGTAATCCCAGCACTCAGGAGGCTGAGGCAAGAGGATTGCCACATATTTAAGGCCAGCCTGGACAACATAGTGAGTTCAAGGCCAGCCTGAACTACACAGCAGGCTCCTGTGTAAAGGAGGAAAGAAGAAAAAAAAAAAAAAAAAAGATCAGGAACATATCTATTAAAAAAATGTTTGTATTATTGAACTTGGGACAGTAGAGGAGTATGCCAGAGAACCTTTGGGCTTCTCAAAGGGGAGATGTCATAAAAGAGCCCTCAGGGGCAGGGGCTGGAGTTAGTTGTAGTTTTCACAGGGGAGGCAAGTGGATGAGAAGTCAGTGGTCTTGTCTGGAAAACGGGCCCATGGGAGCTGCTGGGAGATGAGCCCACAGCTGCCTCTGGGAGCACCTGGGACTAATGAGCTGGTGTTGGGATGGTCCCAAGTTATAGCACGAGTGTTGCACAACATGGGTTAGAATTTTCATTTACACATCATGGTGAGGTGCACTTCGCTTGTCTTATCAGTGCTCCCACCTCACCCTTGAGCCCGATGGCCAACCAGATCAACTTTGCTTTCTCTTCATACCAGCAGTGGTCAGAGGTATGGGAACACTGACTGGCCTGATCAGCTTTCTCAACGTCAAGGCTGTTAAGTAACAGTTTGAGGAAAGGGAGGGAACCTATCCTGTACACTAGGGAGGAAACAGCACCGTCCCCAGATGGGAGCCCCAAAGCCTGTCTGGTGAAGGAGTGGCTCCCGGGAGTGACCTCTAGGAAGTAAGGCTCTTCAGAGGTCAGGCCTGGGTCTCCAGGTCACTGGGTTTGTGCCCTCAAAAGGAACAGCGAGACCCCAATCCTTCCTCTTCCTCATTTCCCTGTCAGGAAGTGAGGGTTTACTCCATCAGACACACCCCACCAGGAAACACTGCCATCACATCCTGGAGCCAACTGACCATGATGGAAATAACTATTCCCTGTGTAAATTGATTATTTTGGGTATTTGTTACAGTGACAAAAAGCTGGCTAGCACTGTGCCAATCACAGGTGTCGAGTCATGACCAACATCCCCTGGGAACAGAGCAGCCCTTGCCTGAGGCCCTCTGGGCTGGTTCTCACCCTAGGACTAAGGATAAGGCACCAACCCACATGAGCAGTGCTGATTTGACACTCAGGACTCTACCCATGTGCAAAAAGCAGCCCTTGATGCTGGGTACACTGCCAACAGGGCACCTGGAAGCCAATGCCAGGAGCAAGGCCACTTCTGGCCCCAACCTGTGCTCTTTCATGTCCTCGCACAGATGTCCCCTGGAAACCTGCAGGCAGCTAGGGAGAGCCCAGACAGGAGGCAGTAAGCATCATGACATCAGGTGGGGTGCCCTGAGGACTCTTAGGGCATGAGTGCCTTCAGACGTACAACCAGACAGCTCTCGACTGCTGTCGGAAGGGCCCTCCCTATACACAAGCCTTGCACAAGCAACTTTGCAAGGGGGCAGCCTGAGCGGAGGGAAGAGCAGGGACCTTGGGGTGGGTCAAAAGGGTGACAGCCTGGGGCAGACATAGGGTTCCTGAGTGATCCAGAAGAATGGTCTGAAAGGGGTAAGAAAAGGCAAGCAGGCCAAGCCCAGGTAAGCAGAAAGGGTTGCTGTGGAAACTGGTTGCTGAGCTGTACTGGGAAGCTCAGGTTTCAGTTCAGGCAGGACACAGATGAGCTTGTACACCATAGGGAAAGAATACTGGATGACATACCATGGCCAGAAACATGTCCATGAAAGCCAGCTTCAGATGGGAGAGGGCCAGGCACAGTGGCACACATAGCAAGACTGACTGAATATGATTGCTTGAACCCAGAAGTTCAAGGCTAACACAGGCAACATAATGAGAACTCATCTCAAAAGGGGGGGAAAAAAGCAAAGATTTACTGGAAGGATCTGGATATGCTCCTGGAAGCTGGCACAGAAAAAACACCATTGCTTAGGACTGGACAGTTACTGTCCACCAATACCCATGCCCCGAGGTGCCTGGCCTCTGTCCTGCCATGCACCTTGGCAAACTGTCACTGGGCCGGCCCTTTCCACTGAGAGCTGGGAAAGATAAAACTGTCACCCGTACAGCTCGGGAAGATAAGGTGGCCACAGGCAGTGTTTTCACTGGGAAATAGAAATCTAGGAGTTGTTTGAATCTTCAGAAAAGTTTTTGATAAAAGAGACAAAATACACTGGCCTTGCCTTCATCTCAAGTTACACTTGGGGCATGTCCAGGAGCCCAGGTCCTCAGTGCCACTGTGCTACTGACTTCAAGGCTGCCCGCTAGCTGAGATCAGCAGTCCCAAGTCTTGACCACCATCAGGCAACAGTCTGTGACCTGAGATGCTCCCATTGAGTGAGGAAGATGACAGCAAAGGTTCGCTCACACCACGAGGGGGACGAGAGCAGGAGACTGCATAGGGCGGCACCAGGCTTCCATGGTGAGAGGTGTCCTGATCAGAGCTGATCCAGCCATAGGGTACAGGATTGATGTCACAAAGACTCCAAACTTCACCGCGGGGTGTCCACCCTTCCCTACTGTTCCTTCTCTGTCTCCTGACATGGGTGACAGTCTGAAGACCCTTGCCAGCACCAGGCTCCTGGGCTTCCTGGCATCCAGAGCCATAGGCCAAGTAACTTCCTATTCCTTGTAAATTACCTAGTGTAAGGTGTTCTGTTATGGTAGCAGTGGACAGATGAAGACAGATGGCAAAGTCAGGAATGGTGGCCTCTAAGCTGCCCACAGGTTTACATGGCTTAAGCTTTGTAGGGAGCTGAGGGAGGACAACCAAGCAGATGAACAGTGCCATGGAGTCCTGGGCAGGCTGCCTTCCTTGCCAGACAGTGTGTGGCTCCCAGAGCACCCCCACTTCACTGAGCTCCAAAGTGCTTGTGAACTCCTGCAAGGAAGATCTTCCTGACTCACTGGCTGGTTTCCAGGGACTCCAGAGAGCCCGCATGAAGTGGGCCTGTGCCCTGGGTCCACTTTCCTTGTAATCCTACCACCCCACCCTGTAATGCCAAAGGTGGGGCCACTGGGGTCTGCCCAAGCCCTGGTGCTCAGCAGACACAGAGACTACAACCCAGATGGGCAGGGTGGCGTCTAGCAGGCCATAGTCAGGATCCCAGTGGGGCTACCTGGGCTGTGTATTTGTTTTCACCAGAGGTCTAACTTGACAGATCTTTACCCACTAACTTACAATGAAACAGAAGGAAATAAGGATTGTGTGGTGCATGGTCGGAGGCCCAGAGCTGTCCCCAGGGCCCTACACATTGAAACAGTCCTTCCAAGTTTGGACCAGCCCATGGCATCCTGGGATTCTCAGGCAAGTGCTGTCCTGGGGATCAGCCCAGGAGCCTGGGACAGACCTTGGGAGCATTGTGGGCCACTGCGTGTGCCACAGGCAACAGTGCTCCATGGATCCAACCCAGGGGACCCCAAGTCTCAGCTCAGGAGCAGCAGCCAGCACACAGCTAGTACACAGCCAGCCATGGGAGGAAACTGAGTTCATCTTTATGGGTGTCTTCATTACAGCTAAGTGGGCAGTACTGTCCAGCAGTTTGGAGGCCGTCTGAGGAGGAAGGCGTGGCTAGGGAACTACCCCAGCTCCTCTCACCTCCTGCAGCTGGTGACTGATTCACGATACCCATCATGAGTGATTTCCAGTGACACTTCAGGGCCTCCCCTACGATCTGTTTGTGCCACATTCTCACCGCTGCTGCTGAGGATTCCAGGCACAGCTTGTGTTCTTGGATTGTATCACACAGCAGCCTTTGCAGGCACAGTCAAATCTCAGCCCCATGGTGCAATGATATGCATGGATGTGCAGCTCTGTCTTTTTAATGAGATAAAATTAGAATCACCTTCAATAACTATGTAGTGTCTTCACATGGCAGACAGGAGACTGGAAGCAGGCTCTTGAATGTTTCTCTAACCCTGTTCATGAGACACCCACTTTTGTCTCCAAATACTAACACGTGGAGGTAGATTTCTCCATGTGAATGAAATAGTTAGCAAATAACCAGTCCATAGTGAAAGTTGTTTCTATCCATCTGATACCGGCATCTTAGCAACTAAGTGAGGCCCTGTCTCAAAATAAGAAATACAAATAGAAAGGCTGAGGATGTGGCTCATTGTGAAGGCCTCACTTGATCCCCAGTACTACAAAAACAAAAAGCTGCTGGCAGGGGCTGGGGTGCAGGCCAGGCTCAGCATGTGTGAGGCCCTGGTTCCATGCCCAGCACTCTAAGGAAACAAGCCCCAGCTGATAATCAGTCAGAAATGATGTGCTTATGTGGCTTAATCTTATTAGGCAGCAAAATTCCCAAACAAGATAAGGAGGAAAAGCCATATGTTTCCTATCAGAATTCACTAAAACTCAGGTTGGCACGACTACGATCAAAAAGAAAGAAACTGCCATATCCAGGAAAGCGCCTTTTGGTCCTGCTGCAGGCTGTTTCCTCCATCCAAGATAAGAAATTCATAGAATTTCTCTAAATTCAATAGTAAGATGCCTTTAAAAACATACAAGAGTCAGGTGTGACAATGCATACCTGGCTTAAAATCCCAGTATTCTGGAAGGCTGAGGCAGGAGGATCGCAAGTTCAAGACCAGCCTGGGCAACATAACAGTTTTACCGTCTCAGAAAAAAAGGGAGGGGCAAATGTGGAGGTCAGTGGAAGACCATGGATTCAATCCTCAGTTCCAAAGAGCAAAACAAATGCAAAGCTGGGCTGTCAGTGTCTCTCCAAAGCCCCCCCAGGAATGGCCCTCGCTTCTGGCTGAGTCTGGGGCCTTGAGGTCAGACCCAATCCAGCAAATCCAGTCTCATAGGAAGTGCTGAGGGAGGGCTGACAGGGTGGTGGGGCCCACAGCCACTTCAGGCTTCCCTGCATCCAAGTTCCATCTGAGTGTGGCCACTGTCCTCCAAGGTAGGGCAGCCTGCAAGGGGGGACACAGGTCTTGGGACCCTATCCTCAGTTGACCCCCTTCATGTTCAAGCACAGAAAGTCACAGAAGCTTTGTGGACCAGGAACACGTGGGCACTGATACCATCTTCACAACTCACTATGACAGCTGGGTGCAGCCAGTCCCTGGGCCATGTCCATGATTCTTCCTCCACCACTTTATTTCAGATGCTGTACGGACACACTCCCCTGGGACCCTGGCATCTCCAGGAGCTATGTCTCCTTCTGGGCATGAAGACAGAGCCTGGTTACTGTGCCCTGCTCCTTCTGGTGTCACCAAGTCTGCTGTGCTGGCCTGCTGACTGCCCCAATGCCTCTGGTGCCTTTGCTGCAGCTGCCTTCCCTTGCCCCTGCATCTCACAGCCACCATCTTGGTCTCTGTCAGGACACTGTGACTAGAACAAAAAACCAATAGTAATGGAAAGGTCCCAAGGGGCTCAGCCATGCAGCTGTTCTGGCACAGGCCTCCCTGTGGCAGCCCCATCCTGCTCCTCACTCAAGGTGTCTCAGCTTCTCAGGGACCCTGTCAGTGTCACATGGCCAGGCCTGAGCCTGTCCCCAAGGCCAAGAACTGGGATACAGGGAACAACCTGCCCTTGCACCCAGGGTGGAGCCACTAACAAAGCAGAGGGAGGCTGGCACTCACAGGAAGCCGGGGCCCTTGCCAGCAGAAGGCTGAGCAAGACAGCAGCTTGGGGAGACCCCAGCCTGCGAGGTGTGTGGCCAGGATGCTGCCAGTGAGCTGCCACCCCCTGCTCCATCTCTCACATGAATGCTGGTCCCCACACCACCTCTGTGTTCATCCAGCTCATGGCCCAAAGGATCAAGGAGAAGCCCCTGGGAACAGGCCTCCTGGCTAATGCCCATCCAGCCGGGGTAGGGCTCCTGGCTCCAGTTCAGTGGCCTCTTCCTCTAGGGACCCACACTGGGGCAGCAGGCCAACTACCATGGTGATGACTGTCTATGCTGTGCTGTCCAGCTGGTGGCCCTGGCCACTGTGGCTGCTAGACATTAGCCATGAGGCTACGGTGACTGAGGGCCTAGATTTCTATGCAGTGGAGCTTGCAGCTTGAGTGCTACCCATAGCTGGCACTGGTTGAGGTGTCGAGGAAGACACAGCTGCCAGTGTGTGTGTTCAGTGAGAGGCTTTGTCAGCACCACTCTGGAAGGAACAGACCTGCCCCCATTCTGGTGCTGTGCTCAGGATAAGCGCAGGGAAAGAACAGCCCAGGGGTGAAGGTGCAGCTTAGGGTGGGCGCCTGCCCAGTGCAGGCCAGGCCCTGGTTCAGTGCCAGCACCATAGGAGAAAACACCAGCATCCACCGAAGCGCAAGCCTGGACATAGCACGAACAAAGTAAAACTTTATTTGAACCCAAGTCATCTCACAACCACGCCTCACCTCGTGTGGCTCAGCGTCACTAGTGGTGATGAACACTGCTGCTCGACAAGGTGCCTGCTGTGGTCTCTGCCACCATGGGGTCTTGGCACTTGCCTGATCACTGAAGTCAGTGGTAGCCCTGGCCAGCATCCAGCACCCAACCCCACCTCACGAACACCTGCACAACCCTGGGTCTCCTCCTGTCCTGTACCTCACCCACGCTCACCAGACCTGGCTCCAGGCGAGCACTGGGCAACCTGACCCACGGCACAACATGGCTGTGGGGCTTAAGGCACACTGAAAGGGAGCAGGGCAGAGTGTGCATTCCACCTCCAGACCCGGAGCCCTGCTCACACCACAGTCCTGAGCTGCACCTGAGTTTTCCTGAGGCATCACATGGAGAGAAAATCCTGCCAGGCCACAGCTCAAAGGAACAAATCCCAAAGCAGCTTTGGAGCCAGGGAGTTAGGGCTTGCCCGTTCTAAGGCACAGAAATGGGTCATGGGCTCAGAGTTACCAGGACAGCAGCCGGGCAGAGGCACAGACATCTGACCAGATGTCCAGACTGGCTAACAGGAGTCAGAGAGCGCACCCTTCCTACCAATGGAGGCTGCAGAGACCTCCCTGACTCTGCTGCAGTGTGTATGTGTGAGAGAGTGTGAGTGTTTTGACCTCCCTTTTGCGCTCCTACAGAGCTCTCCAAATTCAAGAATGCAAAGAGCACCGCCTCTGCCTGTTGACTCTGGAAGCTCTTGGAGAAGTGGGGCTGCCCCAGCTGTGGGCTGCAGATGCTGCCGACATCCCAGGCTGAACACGGAGCCCAGGCGAGCAGCACAGAGGACAACATGTGTACTGGAACCTGGCAGGTCAGACTGCAGCCAGCTTCACCCCAGGGTATGAACTGTGCACAGAGCATCTGGGGGGAAGAGAGGCTGCACCCCTGGGGCCAGGCCTGAGCTCGCTGAGGCCTCATCCTACTTGGCAGCTGCCTGCCTCTCTTTGTGCATCTGGAAGGCATTCAGTATTTCGTCGACGACACTGGGATCCTCCAGGGTGGTGATGTCCCCCAGGTCCTGGACTCCGCCTGTGACGATCTTCCTCAGCAGCCGCCGCATGACTTTCCCAGAGCGGGTTTTCGGGAGACGCTTCACCACCTGGCGACACGTGCGGCATTAGCATGGTGGCCTGGGTGAGGGCCGCTCTCAGGCTGACTGCACAAAGGTCTCCGGTTCACCATCCCTCAGCCTGGGCCAGGGCTGAGACACCCAGAGCATAGGAGCCACTGAAGGGCAGATCAGCCTGCCTGGCTATGCCACCCTCTTGCTGGCTCCAGGGCAGCAACTCAGGCTCATCCTGCACCCTCTCCCCAGCTGCACCTGAGTTTCGTCTCTGGTGAGAGCTGACAGCAACTTCATAGAAGAAAATCTGAACACCTAACACATAGCACTTTCAAGCAGCCACAGCCCGTGGGGCTCCATTCCAAGGTGGAAGGTCAGGAGCTGTTGGGGTGGGGCCCAGCACCTCGCAGACAGTCAACAGTGGGTCTGTCTCTGAGACTCAGCGCCAGCCGCATGGCAACTCCACACACCATGCCAGCAGCGAGAATGGTGAGCAGCCCTGGACCCCTGGCCTGTGAGGTGCCAATGTGGGGAGAAGGGAAGCCCTGGGGCCAAGGTGGTTCAGCTGTGCCCAGGGCGATGGCCCTCCCCTGCCGGAACCAGGAAGTGTGCTCAGCAGCCACACAGCAGCAGAGCTCAGAGGCATGTTTTCCAGGCCTCTCTTGAAAAGCTGCTTTAATCCAGCAGAGGCTAACTCAGTGTCAAGCACGTACCCTGCACGTGCAAGACCCTGAGCTCTGCTCGGCTACTGTAGCCTTGGGAGAGCCCGAAGCCCACGTGTTGAGGCGTGACACTGAGCCCATGCATCCCAGGGTGTGGCAGCCTCTGGGAGTTGGGTCCTTCCCCACCCTCACCTCCTATTCCCAGCCAACTGAGCCCAGTGAGTGCCCTAGAAGCCTCTGGCACTGGGAGCTACAGCGAGCTTTTTTGCCCGCTCAGTTGTCTCAGTTATTTTGTCAGCGTGGTAGGAAGCTAACACAGAAGCGCAAAGGGAAAATGAAATCCCTAAGTCTCTTCAGTATCTGTCCTGGGCCTGCACCTGGCAGCCACAGGCCAGAGCTTGGCCCACTCCCGGGGAGCTGAGCAGGTCATCCTCGTGTTTGTTTTTCATTCCATGGCACTGGGGCTGAACTGGGGCCTCATGCTAAGTCACAATGACCCTGACATCCCCTACCACATCTTTTTGAATCTTGAGCCAGGGCCTAAGTTGTCCACACTAGGCTCAAAACCTTGATCTTCCTGCCTCAGCCTCCCAAGTAGCCGGGGTCATAGGTGCGTGCCACACCCCAGCTTCATGCCTGTCTGATGCTGATGGGAAGAGGGTGATGAGCTTGTATGAGATATCACCACTGACACCACAGGGCTGCAAAAGGGGCTTATGGAGAACAGCTCACCCAGGCATCCACTCACCAGGATCTGGTCGGGCACAGCGTATTTGGCAATCTTGGTGGCCACCACCGACTTGATCTCATTCACTACCATGTCCACATCATGGACCTCGTCTTTCAACACAATGAAGGCGAACGCAGCTTGGGAAGAAAAGAAAGCAGGGGTTGGGGAGTGCCACAGCACCACCCGCCCAGCCAGGGTCCCAGTGCCACCCACCATCATAACAAAGGGTTTTGTCATAAGCCAGGGTCTTGCTATGTGGTTCATGCAATCCTGCTTCAGCTTCCTATAGAAATGGGAAAACAGGTGTGTGCTGCCACACCTGGCTCCAAGGGACCTCTAAGTCCTGTGTTGGTGACACTGTGGAAGCTGCTCTCTTGCCATAGCCACACAGTGCATTTCTGCCACACAGTGGCAGTGGGTCCAACAGCTCCATGGGCACGACAGCCAGGTAGCCACCCATGGCTAGGAAGGAGCTTGGTACTGCAGAGGTACCAAGAGCCACTGTGACCCAGGTCATCCCTCAGCTGTAGCAGCACCCATGACAGGGCTGATGGGACATGCACAGCCTCACCGAGAGGCCCCTTGGGTTCAGATCAACCCAAGGATGTGCTCCTCGCTGCTCCTGCCATGCATCACAGCCCCCACGGTACAGCTCCGGGCTACCCAGTCAGCACGAACACGGCCTTCACCAGCCAACGCCGGCAGCTCCGAAGAGCTGTACCTAAGCCAGTGCCTGGGATCTGACCTCCCGCCTCCAGTGGAGTCCCTGGCACTCCAAGGCATATCCCTGCCATCACTGTGCTCCTGGGGCACCCATGCCAACCCTGCCTCTTCCTCCTTTTGCTCCTCCCCACCCTCTGGACTGTGCAGCTCCCTGACAACCTGTTTGTTGTCCTGGTCCATCCCTCCTACCTCTGCCTCCTCCCAGCACAGTGGCCACTAGGGGAGAGACCCTGTGTCACTAGGCTGTGTCCCCAGCAGAGACCAGGCCAGAGCACAGCAGGAGCCCCACGGAAGCCTGCTGACAACCGGCAGGGTGACTGCCTGCAGAGCTGACTCTGCGCAGCCTCAGCTTCTGCCTGAAAGGCTCCCATCTCCACCCAGAAAACTCCTACTTATCTCCCAAGACCCAGTCCAGCCCTGGGACACCTCTGGAGGCTTTCCTGGCCCTGCCCAAGTCTGACTGTGGGTGTGGCCCTGTGGGAACAGGTGTCACCCCACCCATAGGCTGTGAGATCTGTGATAGAAAGAATTTAGCTCTCTTCTCCTGGTGCTGGAGGAGGTGGTGGCCTGGATACCATCACCCCCCACCCTGGGTCTAAAGTGGAGATGAAGGGAGGAGCCACGTGGCTGGGGGCAGGCAGGAAGCTGAGCTGAGCGAAAGGGTTGGAGACCCAGCCAGGCTCAGGGTCCGGATTCTGAAGCCAACCCAACCCAGGGCTCCCAACCCACAGGGCAGCGCCCCTGGCAGGACAGGAAGAAGACACTTGGCGCAGACGGACTGCTACTGGGCCATCCACAAATGGAAAGTAAACAGATGTTCAAGTACCTGAGAAACCAGGAAGTGTGCAAAATCCACACTTGCTGGCAGGTAACCCAGGCCTGCTCAGGAGCGAGGTGCTCCAGCTGCTGGCAGGCACCAGTCACCCAGGTGCACACCCAGGGACTCTGCCCTGGCCCTGGGAAGCTGCCACAGCCCCTCACACGAGGGCTAAAGTCTGCCTGCCAGGCAACAGCCCTTTGTCCTGAGCTCACTCCTGGATTTCACTGGGGGAACAGTGGAGATAATGCCAGTCGAGGCCCTTGTATGACCCCACAGCCCACTTCACGCACCTGAGCAGCCAGCCTAGCTCTGCCCTGATCCACAAAGGCCCAGACCCGACACCTGGGCCCCTGGAGCCTAGGCCACAGTGGAAAATGCAGACCCTGCCAGTGTCACTTTGCCAGGCAACTATTCTGCCTCTGTCCCCAGCCTGACCACACCTTGCCTCTTTCGGGGCAGCACCCACAGCCCTACCTTTCCACCCCCCACCCCCCAGCAAAGTCACAGCAGCCTCCCTGCCTACCTGCTCTCTGCACTTGTACCTATTTTAAGTTTTACAGTGGGTTGATTTAAAGAAAATATCCGAAGGGCATGGTGTATGGGGTGGAAAGATCTGCTCCGTGGGCACAAAGCACCAGAATGAAATAAAAAGCAGAACACAAACAGTGTCTGAGTGAATACAAAACTGGGGCACACAACCTGGCAGGCAGGCAGGTGAACCTTGGGACAATCTGTGACCAATGAACTAACAGAAGTGAGGAGCCTTCTTTCCAGGCCCCAAGGTGGGGCAAACATGGTCAGTGTATTCAGTGCTGCCTGGATGCAGGATCAGCATGCCCAGTAGTGACCTGGCACAGAGTCATTGCCCTGAGGTGACTGGCATGGGTCAGTGTGCCCAGTGATGAGTGGGCACAGGGCCATTGTGTCTGGCGGTGACCTGACATGGGGCTGGTGTGTCCAGCAGTGACCTGATGCCAGGTCAGTATGTATGCCCACTAGTGTGTCCAGTAGTGACCCTGGTATGGGGCTGGCGCTCCAGGCAGTGACCCTGGCATGAGGTCAGTGTGCCAGGTGGTGACCCCAGCACGGGATCAGTGTGGCATGTGGTGACCCTGGCATGAGGTCAGTGTGCCTAGCAGTGACCCCTGCATGAGATCGGTGTGCCAGACAGTGACCTGGACATGGGGCTGATGTGCCAGGAGGTGATCCCAGCATGAGATCAATGTGCCCAGTAGTTATCTTGGTGTGGGATCCTTGTGCCTGGTGTGACTGAGTACAAGGTCATACCAGGCCATGCAGCTTACGACACACAGGCACTCCTGCCTGTCCCCAGGCCCTGGGGACTTGGGCCCCTCTGGCTCTAGAGCTAAGCATGTCCAAGAGTGGGAGGAGGCTTCTTGCTCATTCTGTGTCCCCAGAAAGTGGCTGTGCCAGTGGGAATAGTCAGGCTCCTCCTGCATGCAAGTGCAGCCAAAGCCCATGTCAGTGGGTAGAGGATGGGGCTGCGTGATGGGATGGCTCAGGAATGCCCATGATAGGATGTGGGTGAAGCCCCACTGAGGGCCGGAGACCCAGGATGAGCTTCCCAAGCACAGCAAGGGCAAACTGGGCAGCAGCTCCCCAGGCATATCGTCAGACCCCAACCTACCAGGCCGTCATCAGCTTCCTCCCCAAAACCTCTGCCAGGAGAGGAGGAATGGCCTGAGCCAGCAGGCCCTGTCACCAGTGCTCCCAGGACACCATGCTCAGGGGGCAGCCGTGACTGGCACAAGTAGACGTTGGTGATGCTGACCCAAGGGACACTCACCTTCTCCTTTGATGTCGTGGGGGTAGCCAATGACAGCAGTCTCTGGCACAGTGGGATGGTCAGCCTGCACCAATGAGAACAGGGTAAAGTGTGGTGAGTCCACCGGCCTGAGGAGACCAGTTTGGGAGGCCCCAGCATCGTGGCAGTGCCAGGGTAAAGGAGGGGCTGGGTGCACTCACTATGGCATCCTCAATCTCTGCAGTTCCCAGACGGTGGCCACTGATGTTGATGACATCATCTATGCGCCCTGTGATCTGGTAGTAGCCATCCTGGGTTCGGTGAGCCCCGTCTCCAGTGAAATAGTAGCCTGCAGCCCAGCAGAGGATCCCCTCAGGATCCTTGAGCCCTGGCCCTCCATGGTGCAGCCCCATCCCAGCCACAGGCCAAGGCTGCCCTCCTGGTCGGCCTGTTTTCCCTGAAGTCTCCGTACAACCCCAGCCAAGCCTCTGGAGCAGACAGCTGGTACCACTGACCACAGACACGGGGAGCAGGGCAGATCGAGCACTTCTGAGGAACCCACAGGGTCTCAGTACAAGTATGAGACTGGAAGCCAAGTGGTGTTCACGTAACTTCCAGCCCAGCAGCACAACAACAAGTGGGGAGCACAAACATAAGCTGCGGGACACCCCGGCCACACCAGTGTCATGGTATTTCCTCCACTCCCTTCTGCTAAGAGCTGGTGGAGCCAGCCCAGCCCAGCACTCACTGATCTCAAACTCACAGCCCTGGCCTCAGGAGGCCCGAGGTCCGGCTGACTCCACAGTCCAGAGAAGGAAGCCACCTGCCCTTCACCCGTGTACTGCACTGCCCACCATCCCCCTGAGGACGTTCCTGCTGACCTCAGGCCAAGCCACTCACCTGGGTAGGCCCTGAAGTAGGCGTCCACGAATCTCTCATGATCACCATAGATGGTCCTAGCCATGCCCGGCCAGGCCTGAGAAATGCACAGGGCCCCAGAGACGTCGCCACCCTCCACCACGTTGCCCTGCAACTCAGAAGACAGCAGGAGAGTCAGCCAAGATGGTCAGCAGCAGCATCCTTGCTGCTCCACCAAAACCAAAAGATGGCAAGTAGGCAGGAGCCATCCAGAGCCTTACTCCTGAGAGCCCGGCCTGCCTCCCACAGTGATGTCATCAAGGCAGCCCCGAGCGGAGCAATGGTCAGCAGGGGACTGGCCCATGCTGGGCCCACGTACCTTCTCGTCCATGAGAGTGGGCAGGATGCCGAAAAAGGGCCTCATAGCCATGCCAGGTAGGATCTCAGCCCCTTCCTCTGAGGGCCGGGGTGCAATGCAGATGCCGCCAGTCTCTGTGAGGGGCGAGAGAAAAGGCTTTGTGGCTGGGAGCCCAGACTGCACACCTGGAAGGCAGGGAACACCCACTGTGCTGGTCTGAGTAGGGGGCTGGAGGTGTTAGCTGCAGTGGCCCAAGGACCTCTGCCCAGGTAAACGCAGCTCAGACCTCTCAGTGTGGATAAGAGGGGGTGCTCAGGTAGGTGCAGCTCTGAGTCCCACCCTATGGCCAGTGCCATGTCTTGCAGTGGGGTACCTGTGCCTTCCCTTGCCCTGTGCCACGGGGTTTAGCCCCCACTCCTGAACAAGGAAGGGCAGAGCCATCTACTCACACAGGAAGATGAAGAGCACTGGTCTGGCAAGCGCCCACTCACACCCATGAGGCCTGGCCTCCTGCTGCTCTGCCACCTGCCCCCTCCCCCAGGATGGGTGCGAGGTCCCCCCTACCCAGTCAGGAAACCCTGCAGCACCTCTGGACTGCATCACAGTGTCTGCAGCGGACTCCTGCCTGCGTATCCAGAGTCAGACACCAATTAGGAAAGGATAACCAGGCAAGAGTGCCATGGAATGTATACTTCCTGCTACCCTCAACCTGGACCTGGGGCTCTAGGACAACGGGTCTGCCCTGCTCCACAGCTGTGCTTAGTGGGCTCCATGTCAGCACCCCAACAACAGGGCAGGGTGCTGCAGAGAGAAAGGAACCCTGCCTGCTCGCCATGCCAGGTCTGATCCATCTGTACCAAGCCTGGGGGCCCCCAAATACAGGCTAAGAAACTGAGGTCCCAAGAAGTACTCACTAGCATATAATAACTGGGAAGCAAGGCCAGGCTGCAACCTAGATGGCGCAATGCACTCTCCCTCTCTAGATCTGAGAGTCCCAGCATCAGCCTAGACCCCAGCCCAATGCTTGCTGGGGACGCTCACCTGTCTGCCACCAGGTGTCCACCAGTGTGCACCTGCCATCCCCCACCACGTTGTGCAGCCACTCCCAGGCCTCATGGTTGATAGGCTCACCCACTGGAAGCACAGAGAGAGGCAGAACTTAGTGCTACTTGGTAGCTCAAGATTTCTCCAAATGTCACGTGAGGAAACCTGGAGGGGCTGTGAATCCATTACACTTGCCAAAAACACAAGCAGCTGTCACAAGGTCCAAAGGCAAAGAGGGGGCAAGAATGTGGGTAGGGGTTTCACGCACACTGTGTGCTGTGGGGGAAGCAATGGGGACATTTCCTCTCATACTTAAGAGTGCACACGCTCAGCACAACTACTTGATGACTTTTAGCGTTGCAAAATCTGCAACGCTAAACACGTGTTTTGCCTGTTACCCTGAAGTTTGACTCTGGACACATGCTCCACAGAAGGGAGCACAGCTGGATACCCAAGGGAACACCAAGAACACCCCACAGCCCCACCCCCATAGGCAGAAGCTGCAGGCTCCCTGGAGGCAGAGGTGACTAGTAACAGCACAGCCCGTGCCAGACACCACACAGTGCAGCCTTGTGACCCATCTGCCACATTGAACCCAGGACTCCCAACCTAACCCCCAGTGTCCAGCAGACACTCCTACCCCTCTGCCCTCCATCCTCCACCATCCTGGCCCGCCTGCCCAGTGCACTCACCAGAGCCCAGGGTGCGCAGGGACGAGCGGTCGTACTTCTTCACCCAGCCGTCCCCGAGCTTCAGGAGCAGCCGGATGGCGGTCGGGGCACCGTAGAACTGATTGACCCTCAGCCTCTGCACAGTCTCCCAGTACCGACCTGCAGAAGGAGCAGTGTGCAGATGTCTGCCATGGTCACCAAGAAGGGCCCAGTCCCCTGGGAGGGGTGGTGCATCTTCCTCCTGTGCTGCACACACCTCAGGCCGAGCCGGTGCCCAACAAGAACCGCAAGCTGCAAGGCTCCCTGAGGAACCTGAGTATGACACATTTACATCACTCCTTACTTAAGGAGGGGTCCCAGCCACACACAGAATTGGATTTAAGAAGGGATTATGCTAAGGGGTCCCCAGGGCAGGCAGCTTAAAGCAAGGAATGGGAACCTGGAAGGGCAGCATAAAGTGTGGTGTCACCTGACCGCTTGTTGTACCCCATACCTGAGCACCCTGAAAAGACAGCTTCTGGCTCCCATCCACCTGCAGGGCCAAGGATGGCAGCTCTGCTGTCCCTCAGCATCTAATCCACGGGACCACAAGACCCACCCCTAACCTGTACCTGGCCATGCAACCCAGCACAGGCCCCGGATGGGGTCCTGGGTCCTCACCAGCATTGGGATAAACTGGGGTGCTCTCAAAAAGGACGCTGGTGGCACCATTGCAGAGGGGTCCATACACCACATAGCTGTGTCCCGTGATCCAGCCGATGTCTGCCACACAACCAAAGACATCACCAGGCTGGTAGTCAAACACAAGCTGCGGACAAAGGGCAGTTGTCAAGCGGCATCCTCCCCGCCCCACCACATTCCTGCACTCGTGGAGACAGGTGGAGGTTGCCTGAGTCTGGAACTGAGGCAGCCACTCACAGCCACCAGCAGCAGGTGATGGGGTTGCAGGGGTTGCACACAGGGAACAGCAAGGAAAGATGAGTCCCATGCACATTACAACAAGGCACCCCTTGCAGATGCACATGGGCAAAAGCATCCAGGTACAGGACCGCTGCTGTGCTCAGAGCAGACATGCACAGCCAGACAGGGCTGGGCCACCAGAAGCAGTGGCCCTGGTGACCACAGCAAGGGGTTTGGGGGGCTCTCCAGAGTCTCATCTCACTCCAGCATAGCCGGCAGCACTCCATTTCTTGAACAGTCTGGTGTTTGTTCAGATGACTCACTGAGCCACACATGTGGCTTGGGTGGTTTCCTATATGTTCTAAAAGCCTGCATTTAACACTGGGTGAGTTGTTACCAGGGTTCTGCCACCACAGACCCATGCTCAGTACTCCCTGGAGTCTGCAGGCAGCTCCTCAGGGCTTCAAATGGCCAGGTACCCACGGAGCTGTGTCCCTGTGGAAGAACGAGGTTTTGCTTGCTGGCCCAATACATTCTCATCCACACAGCACAGAGCTGAAGAGCAAGTGAATTCAACTCAGGCCCATGCTGCCAAGCCCACAGCTCCTAGAGCAAGATGGGGCCAGTCCCTCCCCATGGGACCCGCAGCTTCCTGACACCACTGAACACCCCAACATCTTCTCCCCAACAGCCCTGCCTCCATCATCATGAGCATAGGTGCATGGACATACACACCTGTACAAGGGCACAAAGACAAAGGTGTGCACACAGGTACACACACAGGCAGACACATACATGGCAGACACGCATGTGCACACAAACACACTTGTCTACACACAGACACACCAGAACCCCAGTGACAACCACAGGCCCTGTGACAGTTCACCTTGACTGTTGACAGGACAAGGAAAGCACACCTTTGGGCATGTAGGGAAGTGTCCCAGAGATGTGACCCCCCCAGAACCACGTCCAGCCCCAGGCCCTGCCTCTCCCCACTTCCCTGGTGCTTTGCTTACAGCTGCCAACAAGTGAGCAGCCCTGCTTTACCCCACAATGCTCTGGCCTCAGCGACAGTCCCATGGCACTTCTGAAACTCTAACCTCAGTTGGCCTTTCCTCCTTCACATTGCCAGTGTCGGCAGTAACATACCTGTCCAAGGCTGTACACAACTGTCACCTAGGCTTGGGGTGGCCACAGCTGTGAGGACTGTTACCACAGCAGGGCAGAGCCAGAGCCGTGCTACACCCCAACAACCTGGCTCCCACCTATCACTGAATGGGCTAGTCACATGGCTGCCTACAATCCTGTGGGTGGCCCAGGCCTCCTGCACCCCAAGGCCTGGGTGTCCTGCCCAGCATAGAGTAGTACTGACAAGTGAGAAACCACACGCTTCACCTCCACTGCCATCCACACTCGGTCTCATCCACAGGAGCCTGGCAGAGCCTGCTCCTGACGCCCCAAAATCTCCAAGTATGGAAGAGAAATTTGAAAGATGTCCTCCATCCCTCCCGAATCTCTTGTTCAGATCACCAGCATCCTGGAAACATTCTGAACACAGAAGGGTGAAGTCTCTCCCTGCTCACAGATCCCCGGTGTGCATTTTATATAAATAATGGAAACATCCAGCCTGCAACGTTCTTGGCTTTCAGCCCCAGTGGCTGCTTTCCAACCATCTTGCATAATCACATCTTTGCAGCATCCTATCACCAAAGGCGAGGGAGGAATCAGCTGAGAAAATTAGGGTGAGAAAGCCTTGTGTGAAGCCAGCAGCAACAATGTCAGTGTGGGACTCTAGGATCGGCCTAACGGTGGTCTGCTCCACAGTCCTGCAGAGCAGCTGTCTGTCTGTCTGCCTCTCTGTTGGGGTTCTCCATGCCAGCCCTGCAGCATATCCATGTGTCCACCTGCCTTTCAGCATCCAGGGTGGGCTACACGCCGTGCACATGTGGACACTAAGCGTCCCTGTCCTGGCATCTGCTCCTCCTCCTCAAGGCCCTCTGCTTCTGTCCCAGGGATGACCTCCCACGTGACCCACACAGGCCAGTCAGCATTTTGGTCCCACCTTGACCGCTGCCCACAGCAACCAAATTAGAACTGGGCTGGGATCCCAACCCAGCCAAGACTCCACAGGGACTGCTAAGGCCCGCCCTGCTTGGGTCAGCCCAGCTGACAGACAGAAGCTTGGGGAGGTACCTTGTCTGTGTGGTGGAAGGTGGCCACGACAAGAACAGTTCCCTTTGTTGCTGCCACCAGCAGGTGCTGAGATGGGCTGCAATGGAATCCAGTCCACAGATGGTACCATGGAACTCAAGCCCAGCTGGTAAGTATCAAGGTCTCCATAGACACCCCATTAAACCACACTCACCACATTTATATCAGTGCTGTTTTGTAGATGCTGGAATAAAATTCAGGCTCCATCATTTGCTTTTATATCCCAAGAGAGTTCCCCACTGTAATGTAATTCCACACACTAAATATAAGTTTCTTTATAATACTGGCTTTTTAAATTTTGCTTTTAAAAAAATGAGTAGGGACTAAGTTCTACAGATCATTTTTTTTTTTTTTTGTCTTTTTGAGACAGGGTTTCACTCTGCACTTTAGGGCTGTCTTGAACTCACTTTGTAGCCCAGGCTGGTCTCGAACTTGTGACAATCCTCCTACCTCAGCCTCCCAAGTGCTGGATTATAGGAATGCACCACCATGCCCAGTTTCCACAAATCTTTCTGGGTCTACAAAAATGTTTTCTTTCAAAGAAAGAAGGAAAAAGTGAACTTTTAAGTGAGGAGAAAGTCTGAATTTTTATGAGCATCTGTATTCATCTTTATCCCCTTTCAGTTTTGAAATTCTTTTCTCTCCCAGGCTGGAGAGAGGCACACTCCTTACCACTAAGCCACATCCTCAGCATCATAAATCTCAGTTGTTTAGATTCTTTCATTTCACACACAATCCAGAGGTACAATTCCTGACACTTTATGGCAGAAATGACAGCAGCAGCAGCCCAGGCAACAGAGCAGCCAGGGCCCCCAGGTGTGAGCAGAGGGACTTGCACACAGGCCCAGCGCAGTGGCACCGTGGCCCACGAGGCCCTGCATGCACATGCAGCATCCCCACCTACCTTGTGCGTCAGCGCTGCGTACAGCAGGTAGCCTGCCTGGGTGTGCACCAGCCCCTTGGGCGTACCGGTGCTGCCTGAGGTATACAGCATGAAGAGCATGTCCTCACTGCCCATGCTCTCTGGGACACACACAGGGGCCTCCCGTGCCATCTCCTGAAGGGAAGAAGTGGCAGAGAGGACTTAGCCTGGCTTCCCAGAGCTACCCCTGCCCCAGAGCGTACCTCCCGGCTTCTAGGTTCAGCCACAGCAGAGAAGACATGGGACGTGGGACGATGGGGCTGGGAGGCAGCACTGAGACAGGTCACGTGCTCACCCTTGGAGGCAAAATGGAAACGGGGAGGCAGGCTCCTCAGGGGACCCTAGACAGCTCCTGGGGACCCAGACTGATAGCTACAACCAACAAGGCCCAGTTCACCTGATAAGACCCCTCCTCCTCCAATCCCAGAAAGTGTGTCAAACCCACCTGCTCAAGGTGGACATCCAGCTCCCCCATGGGGACCTTGTTGTCAGTCCTGTGTGCCACCAGGACGTGCTGGATGGTTGGGCAGCTCTTTACAGCTTCGTCCACTGTTTTCTTCAGCTCAAACACTCGCCCGCCCCGGAGTCCTTGGTTGAAGGTGATGACTACCTTGCACTTGGCTACAGAAGCAACAGGGAAGCACATCATCATCTCCTCCCCACATCGCCCTGCAGCCTGACTGTGCCCATACATCCAGGCCTGAGAGTGCACTGGACAGTGTCCAACCCGAGTGGAACACCAGAGACACAGTGAGGGCTGCTCTGCACTGCAGTGCGGCACAGAATACAGGCCTGGCCTGCCAGGTGTATGTGGGGAGGGGCCTGACAGGCACAGAAGCGCCACTCTCCTCCAGGGTTGGGGTAGAGTCTCCCACCCCAGGTACCCCTTCTGCCTGGCACAGAAGCATCCCAGGCTGGCCACCCACAGCAACTGTGGTGACCGCGAAGTTCCAGAGGCAGAGACCAAGCTCCAAGGCATTCTCCATGCCAGGCCCTATCCAGGCTGACTTCAGCTTGCAGTCTGCAGGGCCCAGGACAAATGCCACCAGGGGGAGTGCTGAGGAGTGACATGCATACCTCACCTTCAGGAGAAGCACATAGTGGCCTGGTCAGGAGAAGCCAGGCCCAGGGCTGAGCTGGGAACTCCACATACCACACCCAAAATGGGGCAAGGCCAGTGCATGGAGCAAGGGCCACACTCCCTGGGCCTGAGGCTCACAAGAAAAAGAATCACTCTCAGCTCTATACCCACCCAGGAGGACTATGGGGACCAAGGCTGTGGTGGTTATGTGCCTCTGAAGAAGACTCCAGAGCAGACAGCAGGTCTCACCCACAGGCTTGGGGTCCTCTCACCAGCCTAAATGAGGGGCCTCTCCCACAGCCATGAGCGGAGCTGCTCCTCAAGCAGTGACTCTGGAGAAATGGAGAGTGAAGCCCCAGCTCTCTGGATACACCTGTATCAGCCTGATCCATGGATGCTACAGAGGGAGCTCCCTATGAGTTCTGTGCTCCCCATGTGACCTCCTCTCCTGGCCTCACCTCTCTGTGACTCTGGCAGTTCCCAGGACCTTGTCTCAGAGTCTAGGCTCCAGCTTCCCAAGGCTTTCTGGAAGTGCTTTCAGGCCTGTGCTTACACTCTTTCTCCCTCCCTCTGCGCCACCAGAGAATTCTCAGCATAGAGTTCACAGCTAGATGAGCTGGCAGCGGTACCCAGGGGCTGGAGATACTCTAGAGACACCCTAGACTAGTGGTGGCAAGCCACAGCATGCCGTCACAGCAGGCTGTTGGTATCACTGAAAGCTCTAAAACGTTCTCCATCAATTATCTAGACCCACTGAGGCAGCTGCCTCTGCCAGGGTCCTTGGCTACACATATTTTCCCTTCAGGGCACAACCACCATATGCCATGGAAGCTGGGCCCATCTGAGCAGGACACAAGCCATCTGCCCCCTGGATACCTTCATGGACAGCTAAAGGGGACATTGTGGAACACAGGCAAGAGCCATGAGACACATCTGGTTGGACTCAACTGTCCACCAGTTTGAAATCCTCTTTTGCCCCCACAACAAATCACCACGAACCAGATGGCTCAGGACATCTACTTTCAGCTCTCAGTCTGCCCATCAGGACACTCTGCTTAGTCTCTAGGGCCACGGACAGTGTCGGCAGGCTGGCCATTGTCTAGAGGCTCTGGGCAGAATCAGCCTGTGGCAGCTGGCAAATCTCTGCTCACAGAAGATGCAGGCATCCCTGTGCCTATGTTCCTATCCCTGGTGGCACCAACCAACCATCTATGTGATGTGTTATTAACACCTAACACCACCTAATCTCCATCTTGATGGCCAGTCCCCTGAGAACAAGGACCAGGGGACTCCTGGCCCTGCTGCCCCTACCCTTGTACTCACCATCATTGATCCTCCCAGCCAAGGAATCTGCACTGAATCCAGCAAAGACAACTGTGTGGACAGCTCCAATCCTAGCGCAGGCCAGCATCGCCGCCACAGCCACTGGGGACACCGGCATGTAGATAGCCACACGGTCCCCTCGCTGGACTCCATACCTCTTCAGTGTATTGGCCAGGCGGCATGTAGTCTCCAGAAGCTCCCTGCAGCACACAAGAGGGACAGGTGGGGTGGCACAATGCACAGAGACAAGCATGTGCCCAACCCTGCAGGACAGTGGGTTCTGGATGCTTGTGGCACAGCAAGTTCCTTTTCAGAAAGAAATAGTTTCAACATTCGGCCAACCCTCACCATCCAGCTAAGGCTGTCCTCGTGTCCACTTCCAGCAGGACCTCTCAGAGATCACAAGAAGCCACACACAGAGCATAGGCCAGAGACATGTGCAAACAAGCGCCTCACAAGAGCAGAGAAAGACACTCGGGGAAGGGTGCTTTCTGACAGCATGGGCCAGGAGCACTGTGCAACCCTCTTGCCAGGCTGGGACCCAGAATCAGGCCTTGTAGACCCCAATCTGGGACATAGAGAATCAGGGTTCAGCCTGCCAAGGGAAGCACAGCACAGCACTGGGCAAACTGATAGGCTGCTCAAAGTTAACACACATTCTAGCCCACCCAATCAGAGTCCATGATACTCAACTCAGAAAAGAAGGCATGAAGCACACTGCCCCATACCAGCAGCCAGGATCTAACAAAGGCAAAGCTCACCCAGAGGCTGCCCAGGCGACCAAGAGGATGAACGTGAAAAGTTCCCATCGGAACAGGGACCTCGGGGGCCTTTCTTTTTCCCCAAAGCTACCCTGCAAAGGAGCCTGTCAAGAACCAGCTCCCAGGACCAGGCCACAGCTTGTCAATGCCCCTGGAGGGATTTCATCGTTTCTCCCCATAGTGTTCAGAAGGACAAAGATATCATTCAGTGGAGCCTACCCAACCCCTTGCCTAAGTTTCCTCAAGACAAGAGTAAAGGACCCAGAAACGCTTCCACTTTTGGGAAAAGAGGCCCCAAATGGCACTAAAGAAAAAGCTGTGTCAGTAACACAAAGAGCTTGAGGCCTTGGATGAGGACCTTGCACACCAATGGTAGGGCATGGGCCTCTGGGCTGGGTGGGAGACAGAGCTGAGTGCCTGCACCCAGCAGTTCAGAAATGCAGCCTTTATTCTGCAGACCTAAGGCAGGGCTGGGCAGCTTTCTATAGTAGCTGTGCTGGCCTGAGAGCTTCTGTTTCTCAGCTGCCACATGATTATAAGTTAAAGAGTAAGCATCCTCCACTTGGTAGAACCATTTCAAGTATTTGATAAGAAGCAAGATCTACCCAGGACCCACCCAAATGAATATTTATAAGTGCTCTCTTTCCCAACAGGTGGAAACTCCCATCAGTGTCTAAAAATCATTTTCTAAAATGATTAAAACCAACTACTCACTTTGGTGAATCCCTAAGATGTTAAAAACTCCCCACCAGGCACCACAGGACCACTGGCATTAAAAAAATGAGAAAGGCAGCATCTTCCAGAAGCACAGCTGACCGGGAAGGAGAGATACATGTGCGAGGGTGTACATTGCAGCCAACCTCTCCTCTGTGAGATGCTGTCACTGGGGCAGTAGGCAGAGCTTTCAGGACTGGGCCGGAGAGAACTGAGTGGTATCCCTCAGCACCCAGCTACCATGCTAGGCAGCTGAACTTCATCCAGCCTGAGGCAGTGTCCAGGGAATAGATCAGGCTAACCAGAGTTCAGGAAGACAGCAGCCTTTTCGTGCAGCCAAATCTGTGGAGGCTTCCACCCAAGCCTCCACATGTGCCTTGGGAACCTGATACGGGCCTGGGAGCTCACTAAGGCTGGTGTGTCCAGAGAACAGTCCACTTCTGACAAAGAACTTGATGCAGGTGACTCTCTGAGCCTGACCCACTTCCTACTCACTCTGCAGTGACCACAGATCTGAAGGCTGAAGGGAATCCTGGAAAGTCAGAAGATGCTGCCCCTCTGGGGCTCTGGAACTCCAACTACAGCGTCCAGCCTTTGCTGAAACTTGGTCTTCCAGAGGCCACTCTACAGGGCTGCACTTTTCTTACCACATTAACAAAGACATTTCGCCCGAAACCAGAACAGATTCCAGATTCAAATTCCACCCCTTAGTCATTAGAGCTGCTTGGAATAAATCTGCCATTCAAAAACAGCCCTTTAAATTCCCAAATACTCCCACCCCCCACCCTCTCCAAAGACTTCTTTCCCAGATTCTCTCATCTCGTCCTTTACGGTCCTCTCCCAACACCCCCATATTACCAATATTCTCTCCTGACACTCCATATTACCAGTAGACCTTCACACTCCCAGGATGTCTGCCCAGATTACAGCAGGCAACCTGGACCCTCCATCGTTATTTAATCTCTATTTCCTCTGCATTTATCATGCAGATGAAAGAGGACAACAATGATTTATACTGCTGAAGAGGGAGCCCAGGCCTGCATGCATGCTAAGCACAGGTTCCACCACTGAGCCACACCTGCCTCACAACATACTGATTTTTTAACATCTGACCCCGGTCACTAACCCACACGCCCTCGCCCTCTACTGTACTGTCAAGCCAGGGCCTCACATAGTATAGTCACAGGAGCTTTGGTCACATTATGAATACATGCGTTTAGTGCAAGACAGTCATGTTCGTTGTGGGAAGCTGGTGCACGTACATAACACATCTTGGTCCCTTACCCCTCCTCCCCACCCCCATCTCTTGATCCCGTTCCTCACTTCAAAAGACGCAGCTCCTACTTCTATTAGCTACCTTTTATTTCGCTCTTTATTTTCACTCTAGGTCTCTCATATAAGAGAAACAATGCAATATTTAAACATGTATCCAATTTATCTCACTTAGCATTACTCTGTCAATGCATCCATTATGGAAGCATCTTGTTAAGGGAGACTTTACATCTATCCCTAGCTAATTCTGTCTCAGTTTCCACTCATCTTTCAGGTAACTCATCACTTTCTATGCTCACCTTTCATTTTTCACCAGCAACCTTCTCCAACTTGTCAATTGGAAAATGCAGTCCGAAAACTTCAGTCTTCGAATCATTGAAAAACATTGTTCAAAGGTTTCTATCACTCCAAGTACTCAGAAATTGTTTAAAAGCACGTAATTGAATATCCATCCATGTCTTCAGTCTTGAAGACTTCCACGAGCCAAAATGCCACTGCTTCTGATTCAAACAGTAACATCAGCTTAGCAGCAAGGCCCTGGGTTCAAACCACAGCACCAAAATAATAAAGTGATAATGATAGTAATAATAATGCAGTGAGCCCAGTGAGACCTCTGGGCTACAGACAGGTGGGCTTCATGCAGGGTACGCATCCTGGTGCAGGTGCTGGGTGCAGAGAAGAAGTCTGTCTCACCACTCTGCCTGTTTGTGAAGCCCACCCCTCCATCCCTCACCACCTCTGCCTCCCAACACCAGCCCCGAGGAGACGCCAGGCTATGGAGACAGGAGTGTCCTGCGAGGGCTGCACCTGAGAACCCCGAGTGGAGCCCTCCTTCCCGCAGGTGGCCTGAATCACTGTGCAGGGAGACACAGAAGAGCAGGGGAAAACAGAGGAAAAGGTCCCGTCACCCTGTACAGGCACTCATTGTGTGGCACTCACATGCTGGGAACATTCACTTGACAAATATTTATTGAGCATCTTTTATGAGCGGGACCGAGTTCCAGATGCTGGGAAGAAGGTAATAAATGAAGCTCAAATCTCTTTCCAAGTAGACTTTGTACTTGAGCAGGGCAGGAGGAGATAAGTCCGTGGACTAGTGTTTACTCCATGAGTATCAGCCAGAGGGGTTGCAGGAAGTGACCAATTATGTGGGAGTTCACACAATTTATTTGTTTTTTGTGATGCTGCAGATTGATCCTATGGCCTCATGCATGTGAGGCAAGCACTCTGCTACTGAGCCACATCACCCCACAATTTGTTTTGTTCCCTAAACACAGACAAGTTATCTTACTTCCCTAGGTTGGCATCAGGAAATGGCTAGAAGGGAAAGATATTGTGAAGAATCAGTTTTGACTAGAAGAATACCAGTGTACTTCTTTCTCTCTTTTCTCTAAACTCTGTTTCCTGTTTTGAGTTAATCTTAGACTCTGAAGGGGGCAGGGTGGCCAGTTCAGGCAAATAGCATGTTGGACACTTGCAGTCAGGTATGTTTAACAATGAACACAAGGCTGTTCCCTGTTGATATGGAGCTGTCTCCAGAAGCTCCACTTCCTCCCTTGGGGTCAGTTAACAGTGTACCGGTGTTAGGCATCAGGAGCACAAGGCCAGATGCATATATCTGTGAGTATCATTTACATATTTCTACACAGAATGCTGAGTCCAGAGTGGCCTACATTCCAGGTAGCTTTAAATATCCTGCTCCAGAACTCAGCAAGTGCTACATTACTGAAAAGTTTTAACATGTTTTACTGGGATCATTTCTCAGAAAGCTGCACATTGCTGTGCCTTGGTAAGTACACTGCAGAGCAAGACAATATTCTACAAACAAAGAGGAAGCGGGTGTTTCCTGCAGCTGTGGCTGAAAGCTCTCCTGCTGGGGGCTGCAGTAGCTCTGAGAGAGAGAGAGAGAGAGAGAGAGAGAGAGAGAGAGAGAGAGAGAGAGAGAGAGAGCCCACACACGTGTGTCTGTGTGTCCTGCACATGGAAGGCAGGTGCTCTACTGATGAGCTATGTCCCCAGCCCTGCATCATCATTATCATTTGATTCAGAAGCAGCAGCATTTTGGTCTGCAGGTGTCTTTGAGAAGCCAAACTTGGCCTGTGCCCTGCAGTGGGGACCAGTGGCAGGATTGGGTCTGAGGAGGTCACAGAGCCACCCACGTTTAGAATTGCTGCCAGCTTTGGTTCTAGGATGGAAGGACCTTCTATATACCTGTCACCTGCCACATGCCACCCACCTTCTCCTGCCACCCTGCCACCCTGCCTCCCTGTGAGCTGAGGGTCTCTCGCCCCATGCCAGCCCTGGCACCTCCATCCCAATTTCCACTTCCCAGAATGACAGCAGTGATAGCTACAAGCGCCTTAGCCCAGGGCTGGTTTCACACAGGATCATCTGACCTCCCAGCAGCCCATAGCTCTGAGCTCGGGGCCTCCTTGGTCCAAACAAGGAAGCTGAGACACAGAGAGATTGAGTCTCTCTTCGAGGCTGCTCAGGAGTCAGGCAGAGCCAAACCTGGCCTTGATCCTGCCCTGCTTTTCTCAAAGCCTCAGAATAACTTCATGGTCCTATGTGCTGGTGCTGCTTCGTTCATGGACCATGTTGCCCAGGGTTAGCTTCCTTTCTTAAATATAAACAATGGACAAGTCTGGGGTGTGGCTCAGTGATGTGCACGGCCCCAGGTTCCACGCCAGCACCAAAAAAGTGAAAAAACAAATAAACCAGAACCAAAGGCTTTGAGCTTGAGGCTGACTCTTGTTCCCAAGGGAACTGACCAGAAGTGCTAAACGTCATCGCTGGCCCACGGATTACACTGAGCTTTTCTTGTCACCCAGGTGCAGGAATCCCTGCCAGTATGTCCCTCCTTCACCCAGGCCACAGCCTACCCTTGGGCCTGCCTCCAGCCCAGCACCCAGTCAATGGGGTGGAGGGCACTATGAGGTTCATGCAGCCTGGCCTCTCACTAGTGCCCAGCTTCCTCTTGGGCCTCAGCCTTGCTCCTGACCTGAGTCTTGTCTCCGGAAAGTTCTTTCCCTCCCAGTCACATGGCACAGCTCGTATCACAGAGAACCAAGTGCCAACTCATCAAGAACCAGAGATTCCTGCAGCCAGTGGCTGGGGTGCAGCAAGCAAGCCAAGACTGGGCTTAGCAAGAGCCCAGCCGGCCAGCAAGACGCTCACCGTGTGGGAGGGACTTGTTAACCTCCCCACCCAGTCTGTCCCTGATGGGTTTGGGAAAAGGATGTTGGCTTTAACTTTCTAAAATCATTCACTTTTCTCTGTGTCTAAGAAATAAAAACCCCAAGGTGTTTCGGACCCTGTGCATTCACATGACCCAGCCTCCTGCTCCCTAATAACAACAGTGAAACAGAATGCTGAGTTTGCAGAAAGCCCTCGGCCAAGCACAGGCTGGGCACAGGCAGCCTGTCCACCTATTTCTAAGCTTCCTCACTAATCCAGACAGGAAAGGCCACCCAGGGTCACTGCAGGGCACCACAGCCCAAGGCGGCACTGACCACGGACAGGACAAGAAATTCTCGGCCCACTTTGAGCTGAGAAACGCTCATCAGAGCCTTTTCAGAAGAGCCTGGGTGTAGTCAGTGACATGAAACCGTGTCCACTGAGTTCCCCCTGTCATCCCCATGGCTCAGGGACCGAAGCTCTAAGGAGCACTGTCAATGCACCAGCCTGAGAGCCCAGAGAAGCAGCTAAGGCACCTGTGAAGCACCAGCCTTGCAGCTGCCCTGGAGGCCACATGGATTAACTGTTCCCTGAAACAACAGCACTCAGTAGTCGGCTCACCCCTCATTCCTTCTTCTCACTCACTTCATAATTAGCGTCACCCAACAAAAACTCAATAGTAAACCTGAGAGGGAGGGGAAGAGCAAAGGCACGGTTCTGCGGCTCAGAACCATGCCCCTCCTTCCCCCAACACAGGGGCCTGCAGTCCCTCCACGGGAGGCATCCACCAGGGATGCTGCACCCCACAGCACACATGGCCCCTTGGCAACTCCACCAAATACCCCCATTTGCACCAATAGAAAACGCACCCAAAACCTCCCCAAAGCGTAAGACTAGCACCCAGCATGGTGCCCCTTGCCTGTGGCTCCAGCCACTGAGAAAGCTGAAGCAGGAGGACAGCTTCGGCCCAGGAGCTGGAGGCCTGGGCAGCCCAGCTAAACTCCTCTCAAAAACAGAACAAATCAAAAACACAAGACTGAAAAACCGCACAATTTAGCTGTAAGTCCAGAAAATTAATGGGCTCATACAGTTAAATGGGCTATCCTTTTGGAAAACAGCTGGTCTGCTGCCACTCTGCACCCTGACCACTCCACCCTGAAGTCACTGAGTTCCAGGGTGAAGATCAGGGCCCGTGAGTCACCACAACCTTGAATGTTGTGGACAAAGGCCTTGGCACACAGGACAGGCTCCAAGGACGCCAAGGGACTTCCGGGGTCCACCCCACTTTCCTGTGGGCCAGGCTAGAACACTGCGTCCTCTGGGTAGGAGGATGTGGTAGGGGGAAGGGCAGAAGACAAAACGCAGCCTGGGGCAAAGTGGGAGATGGGTCAGGCTGAGCCCTCTGCGCAGGGCTGCCTCCCCAACCAGGCCTGATGGGGGAGCAGATGCCACAGTGTGGCAAAGCTGCTCAGGCTCACCCAGTCTGCAGCCTCCAAAGCAGAACAGAAGCACAAAACAGGAACAGAGCTGGCCGCTGTAGGCGGGACCTTCCCACCCACCAGCCCCTCCCCCAGCCTAGGCTGAGGACGGCAAAGCGCAGCAGCTGGACTGCAGCTCCCAGGGGGCGTGTGCTTGGCCTTGCTCTCCTCAGAAAGTTCCGCAGAGGTCTCCTAGATACCCATATAAACTCCCACAATCATGCCTGCTGCAGCCCAAACAACAGGCCACCCTAAATAAACTATGAGAACCTTGCCTGCCGGGCCGAAAGAATGACAAAGTAATAGAGCAGTCACATGAACAGATTCCAAACATGTCCCAGCCCCAACGACATCTGGAGCCAGTGAAGGACAGGCAGGCACAGGTCACATGGCATTTCTGCCAGATTCCAGCCACCAGCACGCAAGGTCCTGGCCAAGCTTCACAGAGTGACTGAGAGATCTATCTGGCTCCTGTGCAGGTAGGGGGCTCTGCACAGCTCATATGGCCCAGGCCCCTGGCCTGCGCCCAGCCAGACCGCGCAAATGCCCTCACATGGCCAGTACACTGTGACTGTGGCCTCACATGCACAGTAACCACCCCTCTCTGCTCCATGTTCCGATAAGGAGTCCGTGCACTAAAGTGATCTACATGGGTAAGAAAGGTCATATGAGTGGGGTGGGGCTGCCTCTTAGCTGACACACTTGTCCCAAGCTGTGTCCTTGGCCCTGCCCATGGAGGATACAAACCTTCCTCCCACAAGCCAAACTTAGGCTTTCAGCCTGCACATCCTGCCAGCACCCCACAGCCCCACAGAGGAGAAGCACAACTCCACCTTGCAGAGGACATGAGGGCTAGCACGAAGATAGCTCAGGCACAGAACAGGGGTCCCAGCCCTTCAGCCTTGCTGCGGACACCTGGCCCCCTGCCTCCCAAACTCGACCCGCCCTGGCCTCTTCCACAGAGTGTTCATGCATGACTTCTGCTTCCAACCCCTTGAACCACAGAGTAGGCCGTATCTGCAACCTTCATAAGTGGCCACATCTGAAGACAACCAGAACACCTTCCTTTCAGGAGGGTAGCTCCCAGCTGTGGCCCCCATGCCCACCTGACAGCAGCACATGAGTGCCCACCTTGAACTTCCTGCTGGGCCATCCACGCTGGCAGTGGCTGAGTGGGTTCTTGATAATGCAGTGCCCAGTCCAGCACACTGGTAGGAAGGCCATCACCCTTAGCACCCACAGAGAGCTTGAGGCAGCAAAATCAAGGGTCTGGCATCCCTGTGCTCAGGGCTCTGTCACAAAAAATGAACTCCACCAGATACAGAAGCCCAGGAGAAACCAAGCACAGGGTCCCTCCCTCAAAATCAACATTCAGCTCAGGTGCCAGCAACAAGGCCATCCACCCTGGCATCTATGCCAGTGTCCATAAGGCTACTCCAGTCCTCCAGCCCAGCTATCATCCAAGCCCTGACTCTACAGATGTGGAGTAGGCCCCATGGCCACAGAGCTGGCAGGTCAGACCTGCTCTTGTGGCTTGATCACAACTCTCTCCCTGGGGCTCAGGTTCAAGTTCGGACCCTCCACAGAAGCCACCAGGAGAAATGTGCTGGCTCAGAGGCCTGGTAAATGTCAGCCAGGCACCCGCTCCCTGCCTCACCTGAGTCAGGACCCACACATGGGCCGAGAGAAAGCAAGCTGCAGGCCCCTTGCCCATGTTGACCCCTGTATGGACCCTGCCTGGGCAAGAAGCTCCCAGGCCAGCCAGGCAGGCAGTGGACTTGAAATCACTCTCATCCATCCAGACTGTCCCGATTTCCCAGTTCCAACTGAGCTCTAGAACCTACCCACCTGCTGGATGTGAAGGGCCATCTCCTAAAGGATGCCTGCTGGATGACAGGGCAGAGCCACTGCCCAGGCTGCAACCCTGACCTGAACCTGCTCTGTGGCCTCGAGGGCCCACCTTCCAGTCAGAGGGCTGGGGGGCAGCATCAGCCACCACAGCTGCCCAGCCAGTCCCCTTGTGGTACCCTCTGCAAGGAGGTGAGGACCTGACTCCAGTTGCCATGGCTAGTGGCAGAGGGAAGGAGCGGGTAATGTGGACAAATGTGTGACAAGTGAGGACACCCAGCCTGGCAAACTCCCTAAGTGCAACCCTCAGCCTCCATGGCTTGGGGCCACACATAACAGGGTACAGATACCGACATGCAGATCAGCACCTGCTAAGGCCTCAGGCAGGGCTGCTGCAGGCTATAGCAGGGAACCAGCTCTGACCCACGGCTGTGGGAATAGGGGCAGAGCTGTGCAGTACTGGGGGAGCACATGTGAATGGTGTGTGCGTGCATGTGTGAACATCTATCCATGCACGTGGCAGCATCTCTTGAGTCCCCTGCGGAGGTGTTGCTCAGGGCCAGGTCTACAGTTTCCGGGGAGAAGAAATAGGTACAGAAAGCAGTCACATAGCAGAGCTGAGACAGAGGCTCAGGACCAAGGACGGAGACATGTGAGCAGCTACCCAGAGAGCTGGGCCCAACAGGGTGACATGGCCCATGCAAGCACACACCATTCACACGCTCCACCAGCCTAGTAAGTCTGCACTATGGGCCACAGCAGAACCCGATGATCTGGGCCTGAGCCTCAGCAGCCCCACCAAGCACCTGCCCTAGATGAGCCACTCCACCGCAGAGTCCACCTCCCTCCTTGTGGCTGGGTTAAAAACAATTCTTATTCAGAAAGAAGTCAAAGCAGTGGTCACTTGAAGGAGAGGGGCAGCAGCTGAGAAGTGGGCACAGTTTCCTGAAATGTTGGCTGTTCTGCACCCTACAAAATGGGCTGAGGTAACAGAAAAGATCCTCTCTCCAGGTGCCCAGAGACTCCCAGATGGTGACTTTGGGGCATCAAAGCTTCCTGATGCCAGGAAACCACGGGACACCAACATCCCAGCCTGCAGGACCTCAGCCCTCAGGTTCCTCTAAAGGAGCAGGCGTCAGGGTGCAGCTCCAAAGTTGGGCACTGGGTGGGTATGTGCAGGGCCAGGGTTTGATCCTGCCAGCACCAGAGTCAAGGGACAGCTGATAAGTCTGGACCCACAAGGCCTGTGGCTACCCTGAGGACTTTGGAGGCCCCTGCACCCAGCTTCTGGGCAGGCAGGGCTTTATTTGGGGGCACTGTCCATGCTGGCAGGACAACCAGCAGCCAACAACAAGGACAGGAGGACTCCCTGGGAGAAGGCAGGAAGAAAATCTCATCTCCAACACCTGAAATGACCAGGAAAATGATTAACTGGCCTCCTTCAAGCACTGCAACAATTACAGATAACCTGTACTTACACTTTTCCTTTGGTAAGCAACACAAACAGCCATGGGTACCAAGCCCAGCAAAGTCTGCAGGCAGTCTTAGACTAACTCTGTTTATTGTTAGACAGACAGAATAATAAACACTTTGACCATCTCTGCCCCAGGCTGCTTTGCTGCTGTGGAACTGACATTGCTGCAGGGTTAACCTGCTGGCTTCTGTCCTGTGCATTCCTGAGTGGTTTACATTTAACCCTAGTCACAGCAGCCAGCCGAGCTGGGCTCAAGGATGGCAGAGGTCACAGCACGCAGCCCCAGGAATGACCAAGGCTGCTGGCACCCCTGCCTGGAGCCACTCTGCCCAGCAGGGGACATGTTATCAAAGGAGCGTCCCCACTATGAGGGCTGTGGGGGACCCTGGGCGAGGGTGTACAGACCAAGGCCCAGTGCTGTGCAGATGCCCGGATGCCCTGCCGCCTGACACAGATGTGAGAACAGCCCAACCAGGATGTTGAGTCCAGTCAGGTACAACTGGAGTTCTAGTTGCCAAGGGAAAACACCTGTCCCCATAGCCCCAAGCCACTGAAGGCCAGGTATGAACCGCCTCTCCAGGAAGACTCTTCTCTTCTCCTACCCCTCACCCCACTTCCAGCCACACACCTGCTCTCTATTCCCGGACACCTGGTTCCCTAGTCACCAGGACCACAGCTCACAGAGGCCGAGACTGCCACACACTTGTGCTAGGTGTTACTGCAGTGCAGTCTGATGGGGACATAGGTTTACCCGAGACATGCTGGACAAGGACAGCCAGCAGCCACTGCACAAGAGGCCTGCTGAGGACAAAAGACTTGTGGCCTGGGCACATGGTGGCCACAACACTGCTGTGCCTCGTGGCAAGAGCAGAGGACACTTTTTCTATAGCTGTGGCCCTGGGGTGGGAGCCCAGGGCCTAATGTGCTGGGCCAGCACTCACCACTGTGCCAGCCCTAAACCAAGGGACCTCTGTGGAGAACCCAAGTCCTTATCCCACTGTCTTCCAGATCCTAGGGAGGCCATGCCCATAGGAGGCAGTGTGGGGACCAGGAGCTGGCCCAGACACACATGCCTGCATGTGCAGTGTGCACAGAATCACTTAAAACCAAAGGACAAATGCATTAAGGTTTGCAAAGTTCTTTCGAAGCATTCTTCACCATCACTCTTTCCCAAGTGTGCAGCGCAACAGGAAGGCTGGAGCCCACAATGCTACAAGCACTTTATCAACTGCCTCCACTACTGCCTTCTGGAGCCAGGCTCCTCTGAGGCTGGACTGCATCCCAACACTGAACAAGCCGTCCCCAAGCACCTGGGCCGCACGGCTCCCTGCACCAGGAACCCTCACCAGGTCGGCCCAGGAGGGGGCCTCTTCCCACAGGACTCTGAAGAGGCTCAGGACCCAGGGCAAAGGGGAACCAGGCTGCTCCTGGGAGCGATGCCACCTCTGCTAATGACATAGAAGGCACCATGGCCCTGCGTGGTGGGGGACACCATACCTGTAGGTGATCCTCACTTCTGTGCCAGGCTCGTCTCGCTCCCAGATCAAAGCGACACTCTCGGGTGCCTTCCAAACGTGCTGATCCAAGCAACTGACTGCACAGAAATAGGAACACAGACATGAACTGTGGGCTGAGCAAGGATGGGGATTCCATTTCCCAAGGGGGACCTGCCCTTGCCCACGGTCACCAGGACTCACCCTCCCTGAGGGTGAGGGAAATGGCAGCACTGCAAGGAGAAGCCAGGTGCTACACAGATGTGATTGTGTGACCCCCCAAGTACCTGAGTCAGCCATGGTCCCATCCCTGGTTGCATCTGTCCCCTCCCAGCCCCTTCCCATCCTCCTGCTTCCTAGATTCCTGGGGTCCATGTGCAGCCAGCACAAGGCAAATGGCCTGGGACACACCTGTGGGCCCACAGGTGGGGGTGCCCCCAGGGCAGGAGCCCAGCCTTCTCCCAGGTGACCCCTGGCACCCCAACCAGCCTCTGTTCCACAGTGGAAAAACAACACTCTGGCTTCCCAGAATGCTCTCCCCAGCCCCTCCCGCACCCAAGCTCAGATCACACGGCTTCTGCAGAAACCGGTCTGTTCCGCCACCTGCCCTAATCCTCACTTGCCTGACACCTGCCCAGTCACGAGATTTCACAGGTGAGCCCCTCCAGCCCTAGAGGCCAGCTCCTGTGCATCTCCACTGCCAGCCCAGGAACTAAGAGAGAATGAGCACTGTGGGGAGTTGGGGCAGCTGCCATCCCATCCTCAGGGTCACCCTAGAGTCTTGAGTGTACACTGCACCTAAAGTAAAGAATATCTGCTAAACTGTGAGCCCAAATGTTAGAGGAAGAAGAAAAGAGGAGTCACTAATCGATGGGTGTAAAACTTCAGGTGTGCAAAAGAAGTCAGTGTGGGGAAGTGTACAGCACCTAACTCTACACACACTCCCCCCGCTCCCCCCGCTGGCTCTTGGCACACGCTTAAGGTGCCTGCTATTGTCTGAATCCAGGATGGAAGAAAAGATGAAAGGAGAGGAGGAGGGAAAGAAAGAAAGGAGGGAAGGAAAACAGAGAGATGGAGAGAGGAGGAAGGAAGGCAATTCCTACAACTCTATAATCAAAAAAATAAGTAATAATGTCAGTCAAAGAGCAGGAAAGTGGGACAAGAGAGTTTCGTATCCTCAAGTTTCCAAGAAAGGCTGGGCCAAAGCCCAGCCCCACCTCCTGCAGCAAGCCCTCCAAACCTCCCTGCCCACACCCAGGGTACGCCTTGTACCTTCAGAATCTGCTAAAATGGGATAACAAGGTAGATGCAGGGGAAGGAACTAAGTTACTAACTGACACAGGAAATTCCTCCAAACAGAGAAGAAATGACAGAGAAAGACCAAGTGCAAAGGAGACAGACTGACAAAGGGCTCAGGGGCAGGGCTGGAGGTGCACAATCATTGGTGTCAGTGCACACACATGTGTAAAGGTGTCTGTATGCAGGTGTGTGATATGCACAGGAGTGTGGGTGACAGGTGTGGGCATCTGAGTGTGTGTATGCATGCATGGCTGTAAGGGTATGCATATGTGCATATGTATGTGTGTAGGTGTCTGTGTGTAATTGTGGGTGACACTCACTGGACCAGAAGAGCTGACACACATTCGCAACGTCTCTCAGGGCTCGCTGAAGGATAGCAGGTGCCTGGACATTCTTCTCACTAGAGCATGACAACCCCAGGTCAGGTGAGGCCCTCTCAGAGCCTGAAGGTCATATGCTGGGCAAGAGGGCAGAGCAGACAATACCAGGCATGTGGGCAGCAAACGCAGTCACCATATCCAAAATCCCAGCAGGTCAGCGCACCAAGGGGCTCTGCCAGGAACCCCATGGAATCTGGAGAACCCCCACACCCCAGGCCCTTCAAATGCCCTTCCAGCTGCAGTCCCAGACCACCTTTCCCATCCTGTGGGCCCTGCACCTCCCTCTAAGGGCCTTAGATGTCTGTTGCTGGCCACTGGATTTCAGGCCACCTGTCCAGGTCATGTTGGTGCAGCTGCCCAGAGCTCAGAGCTGAGGGTCAGGGAGGCAGGAATGGTTGCATTGCGTCCTCCAGCTGCAGGGTGATGTGGGAGTCTAATCTGCCCCAATGGCCCCACTGTATGCAGGGAGTGAACAGTTTTTTCTGGCTTTGGCCCTCAATTGAAAGTCTCATCTTTGGCCAAAATTGGCACTCCTCAACCTTGCAGGTGTCAGAGCCTCAGGAAGGGCTGTGAAACCTTGTCTCTACAGAGCGGTGGCTGTGGTTTCAGTACCCAAACGGACTCAGCTCCTGGGTCTACACCTGCACATTCCACTCTGTGCATAGGCCTCAGACCCCAGGGCTTTCTTTTCCTTTGAGGACCAAAGCAACCAAACACTTGCAAATGCTTTATGACATCAGGTCCCCACTAGCTGGCCAGCAGCCCGAAGCTGTAGCTAAAAATGGGGTCTCTAGCCAAGCCCCAGGCCAAGCACTCACAGATACAAACAAAGCTCTCCAAACCTCAGCTTCTGTGAGTCCAGAAGAACCACTCCTGGCTCTGGGCATGCCTGCAAGAACTAGGTGTTTCCCCTCACAGGTTGGGAGGTATATAGCAAGGGAAACACAAACAGAACAACCAGTCTCCACTCCCAGCCACCACTGTGGGGTGTGAGCCCCCCCCCCGCCCCCGCTGGCTCTTGGCACATGCTTAAGGTGCCTGCTATTGTCTAAATCCAGGATGGAAGAAAAGATGAAAGGAGAAGAGGAGGGAAAGAAAGAAAGGAGGGAAGGAAAACAGAGAGATGGAGAGAGGAGGAAGGAAGGCAATTCCTACAACTCTATAATCAAAAAATAAGTAATAATGTCAGTCAAAGAGCAGGAAAGTGGGACAAGAGAGTTTCGTATCCTCAAGTTTCCAAGAAGGGCTGGGCCAGAGCCCAGCTCCACCTCCTGCAGCAAAGCCCTTCAAACCTCTCTGCCCACACCCAGGACCCACGTTACCCTGCAACATTACTTCCCTCTCTGCCTGTGGTTCCCGTTCTGGCGCCCACCCCACCTGGGTCACAAGGCCCTAGGTACCCAGCAGGGACAGAGCTGGGCTTGCAGCCCAGTATCCCCAAAACTTTAACTACCTTGAGCAAGACACCCCAGCTCACTCTGTTCTTTACTGCTGGCAAACAGCACAGGAGGCCACTCAGACCAAGTGCTTGCCAGGAACCTCTATCCCACTGGCCCAGCTTTGCACCCCAGACCACTCAGCTACCACACAGGAAGAAGCATTACCTAATTCAAGAATGGAGAAAGAGAAGGCAGCCGAGATCCTTACACTCCATGGTTGTAATTCTGTCCTCTGATAATGGACTGAGGAGCCACTCCTCATAAGAATGAGGCTCCATGGCCTTGACACTTTCTGGTTACTCACTACTTTCCTTGAGTTGGAGCCTTTAATTCCACATCTGCATAGTGGGACCACTGACCCCTCCCTGTTGAGGTACTGAGGAACAGCTGAGGCCCTGGAAGCAGAGTGCCTGGGCTTGGTCCAGTCACTGGAGTGCAGGTCCTGCCCTGGCCTAATGCCTATTGATGGGCCATAGGTTTCTAGTTTCATAGATAGAAAAGAATTGCCAGAGTTATTACTTCCATTCTACAGATGGCTCGTGCTAACGCAGGAATTTTCAAGAACTCTTTTTTTGGTGGTGCTGATGGAAATCAGGACCTCCTGCCGAGGAGGCAAAAACTCTGCCACACCCCCAGCCCTGGCTCCCTGGTTGGTTGTTTAAATATATCCCTCAGCCACGGCTCACTGGTAAGTGAGCCCAGCACACAAAAATATAACCTTAATCAAAAGAAAACAGGGAGCCAGTATTCACAAAAAGATTCACAATGGTCTTTAAATAGCAAACCTCACACCACACATTTTAAGACGTGACATCAATCACAAAATACCCTATTTGCCAACTTTCCAGAAACAAATGCTATTTAAAGTAAGTCAGGCTTCTGATGATGGAGAAAAATCCAGAGACCCATCCAGAGGACTTGCCCCCAAGATTAGGGTCAATTTCCATTTAGAATTCCTGAGAAACGTTAGACAAGCCATTGCGATCACTGTGGCACCTTGCTGTCAGCAATCTGCTTTCTGAATGACTGAAGGCATGTTACAGAGGAGGCATTCCAGCAGAAATGCCCTGAAAGCATGGAAAAGGGTTGGGGGTACAGTTCAGTGGTACAGCCCTTGCTAGCCTGTGAGAGTCTGGGTTTCCCAGCAAAGAGAGAGAGACAGAGACAGCACTCTCTATCCAATTCTTTATTAAACTGTTAGCACTCTTGCTTGAGAAAGAATACATTCTTTCAAATAAGTCAGACTCAAAACTGGGGTTTAGAAAAGTGAGCTTTACTGTGCTTTGAAAGCAGCACACAGTTTCCCTCCATTTCTGCATTTACAACTTCCTGACCTCTAGAGTGTTTAGCATCTGTCAAGCTTCTTCAAGAACAGAGCCAAGTTTTAAGGGCGGAAAGAATCCTCCAGAACTTGGCTTTCCAGAGCAGCTTCAGTGAAGCTCCAGAGGAGGACCTGGCGGAGGCCCTGCCCCTGGGCCTGGGACAACATCACTCAGCCCTGGCCATCAGAGCTCAGCTATGGCTTTTCAGGGTCTGTGCATCTTCCAAAGCCTGCCTTCCACCCACCCTAGGCTGGTCAGTTCCTACAGACCCAGCGCCAGGCAGGTCAAGGCCTACTCAAGTACTCCATTAATAATTAACACTGGATGCTGATTGGGCTGCAGTGTGCCCAGGACTCTACAGGTCTTATCTATTCCCAAGAGGAGCTCCATGCTGGGGGTGCTGATAACCCCATCCACCGATAAGATAAGAAAAACTGCAAGCAGATGGCCCTCCCTCCCCAGCCAGAAGGGGCTAATAGGCCTGCCCTGACCTCTTGGACATCCTGCTCAGGACAGTGCCTAGGCCTCACTGACTTGCTATGAAAAGCCCTGCATAGTTTTGGAGCCAAGTCCTGCAGTTCAGTCATCCAGGCAGACTGGTCCATTTTCTGATTCTGTAAGGAAATACCTGAAGTAGCACAGTTCTGGAGGCCTGCGGGCCCACATTGGGAGATGATCCTGCTGGCAGAGTCTCGAGTGGCGCAAGCCGTTACATGGCAGAAGCCAGCACGCTCACACTTGTGTGTGTGCACATGCCCATGTGTTTTCTGCTCTTTCCCGAGCTTCTTGCAAGGTCACAGGATCTCACCATAAGGGTGGCATTCCGTGACCTTACCAGGCACTAACCACCTCTGAACACCACAGTGGGGTTAAATTCCCAAAGTCTTAATGAAAAGGTGAAATTTGAACCTTTCATTTAATAACTTATCACAGAGATTAAACTCTAGCTCTGATCCCAAATTCCGACTCCTGCACCAACCCAGGCCCCAAACTGCGTCAGAAGCCACAGTCACCTCTGCCCTGTCTGGAGTCCTGATGCACAGGAACCTGGTGAGCGCTGGATTTGGGGAGCTTTTATAGATAAAAGGAGTGCCCAGACCAGAACTCCACCCGCATGATCCTCAGTTCAAAGACAGGACATTTACAAGCCCAGCAAACAGAAATAAAGATTCAAACCGAAAGAAATGCCCAGACCTCTGAACTGCACCGTGCTGCAGAGCCCCTCCTGCCATGCTTGGTCTGTGCCATCTCCAGCACACAGAACCCAAGGCTTCCCAGTTTAGAAAGGCTTCATGTGCACTGGTTTGGGGTGCAGGAGGCACCTGAGGGCTGGCCCCAAAACACAGAGGGCCAGGGACCACTTGTTAATTAGAGACAGCAAGTCTGCACCCAAGTAATTCTGCCACCACTGTGGCCTTGGGCCATGCCTTGGGGCACATGTCTTGCATCCCTGAAGAGGGGATGCAAAAGGCAAGAGGCCGAGGTCCTGCAGTCCTGCTGGCTTTGCCTTGCTCAGCAGACAGGGCCAAAGCTTCCCCACCTTCCACTCCTTCAGAGGGAGCGCCCTGCTCCTGTGGCCTGGCCTGTGATAGATGAGGAAGGGACACCCCGGTGAGGTAGGACAGCTCCCAGAGCTGCTCTCCACAAGTTGGTTTTCTGGAGCTGTGCCTGGCTGGGCTCTATCAAGGGAAGGGGGCAGAACTCCTTGCCCCATAAGTTGATCCCCACGGTGCCCCATCTTATCAGGTCAGCCCGGAAGGAGCCAACCATGGCCTCCACCCACCTGGCATCCAGAGGCAGCTCCCAGGACCTGTTCCATGCCCTGGCCATGCCCTGACAGGCCCACTGTGCCGCCTCTCAAGGGCACATTCCAGCCCTCTGCACACCCTAGGGTTCCTCCTTCCCTGCTGGTTCAAGGACACTGGCTTGCACTTGACTGTAAAGAAAATGCTATCGATTAAGTGACTCATGTTGATTAAAACTACAACATAGGATGCAACATGGAAAAAAAACTGGTCCAGAGATCGTTTGAAAAAGAGACCCTATCTATCTCTCCAAGTCAATTTCTGAACATAACTAACATTTCTGCAGCTTGCTGTTCGCCAGGAGCCCTGGCCAGACCCACACCTCCCACGCTGTCCTGCAACCTAGGAGAACACGTGGGCGCTTTCACCAGAGCCAGATGGAGACTCCAGCAGCAGAGTAACAGGACTCTGAATCCCACCACAGTGCTGCCTGCAGTAGGGCGGGACCTTGCCAAGAGGACTCCCGGCCCAGCCCAGCACCCCATTCTGACACGCCGGGGCTACAGGTCTCCCCAGCCCCACCCTGCCTGTCCAATCTGGGCTGCTTCTTCAGACTCAGAGAGGCCAGTGTGCCCCCTGCCCAGATCTCTGCCAAACACAGGATTTGGGGCCATGGGAGACCAGAGGACGAGGACCTGGTGAAGTTGGCTCCTGCACTCCCCCTAGCAGGTGTCGAGCAGGTGTGGCAAACGCTGGTCCTCCTGGACTAAGAACTTCCGCGAAGAGATGACCGGCTCTGACCTCCTGTCCTGAGCTCTCCTCCCAGGTCCCTCTTGCCTGGACCCAGATCGCTTTTCCCTGGGGTGGTCGCGCGATTCTCTCTGAGCACCACCCCCACCCCCACACCGCGAGATTCTCCCCGCCCCGCCGCAACCGTTTGTTTACGCGGCTGTGCTGGTCCCCAGGCGAGGCGAGTAGCGGGTGCTGACTACCGCCAGGAGCGCTTTCCGTTTGTCCTGCAGCCGCTCCGCACCCGCCTGGCAGGTGTTGCCCACGCTCCCGCATCTCGCGCCCCGCGTCCGACGTGGGGACAGTGCCTGGGTCTCTCCAGGGCACAGTTCCCGCAAGTGTGACGCGGATCAAGGCACGCAAGAGAGGTTCGTGGCGTGCAGCTGGAACCGGCGGGACGGTGGGACGGCAAGAGGCAGGACGGGTGCAGGACCGGGCCAGGACTCCGCGCCAACTCACCGGTCACGTTGAGCCGCCCCCCCAGGAACCAGCCGATCTTGCCGCTGTCGAAGTCGCAGTCGCAGACCGTGTGGTACGGGGCGTCCCATACCAGCGTGTCGCGCGCCAGGGGCCCCCAGAAGGCGGCGGGCTCGCGGGCGGCCTGCGCGCGGCGCGCGGGGTATGAGGCTGCCCGGGCCTGAGGGGGCGCTGCGTGCGCCCTGCTCCTTGCCCGCGCCAGGACGCCCCTCAGTCGCCCCACGCCGCGGCCCAGGCTGCGCGCTGCCATCGCCCACGCCGGTGCCGATGCCGGTGCCGGTGCCGGTGCCTCGAGCCCCAGCCTCTGGGCCGGCCCGGCCCCGCCCCACCCGGGTCTCCACACGCCACCTCCACCCGGCCCGGGAGAGGGAGGAGCGGCGAGCGGAGGAGGAGGGGAGGAGGAGGCGGTGGTCCCAGCGCGCCCGCCCCGCGCGGGGCGGTTTTTGTTTGCGCGCCTGCGGAGCCCCGCGTTTCTTTACCCTCAGCCCAGAGGCAGGGCGGGGCCGCAGGGGTCGGGGCCGAGGGCGTCACCAGCATATGGGGCCCGGCTCGCGCTGGTGACTCTGCGCCCCCTATCGCCCCCGCGCCTCCTGGGATCCCCAGACCCAGGGGCTGCACAGCCCGACCCAGACCTCAGCCATCGCCCCATGTACTGTCCCCCACCCGCTGGCCTGGGCCCCGCGGCCGTCACTTCCTGCCTGGGAAGAAGTGAGAGAAAACAACTGCAAGAACCCGCTGGCTAACTTGCACGGGTTTGGGGCGGTGAGGCTTTCTTGCATTTGGGTGTCTGTGGCCAGCGTTCAAATCCTGACACTTCTAGCTCCGGACACCTTGCTTGGCCCGGTGCTTTGATTTCTCAAGGCCCATTTTTCTTCTGTTATGCTGGAGCAACCTTCCTCTGGGGAGCAAGATGGATCTAGGCTCAGATTCTGACCCTGGTGGGCGGGGGGTACAGAGCTCTGCCTGGAGGTAGAGAAGGTGTGTTTGACGGGCCACAAAGGGTCTTGTCTCTGCCAGTTCTGAAATATTTCAACACCCAAGAAGTAAACACACAATGCAGAAGATACACACCGGGGAGGGGAATTTTGGAAAACTGGTTTGTTAAGTTCTCTGGGCTGTGAAAGATTCCTTCCTGTTGGCTGTGACCATGGCGCTGCCCTGGACAGAGCCTGACCTCAGAGGAGCTCCAGGGACAGTGAGGCTGGGACAGCAGCATGTGCCCCACACAGTGCCAGAACTCAACCTGCATGTCCATGTAGATTAAAAGTTATCCCAAGCCAGGTATGGTGGTACACAGGTGCAATTCCAGTAGGCTGAGACAGGAGGATTGCAAGTTCAAGCCCAACCCGACCATTTTAGCAACAGAGACCCTGTGTCAAAATTTATCAAAAATCACTGTGAATGTAGCTCAGTTTGAAGGCCCTGGGTTATCCCAGTTAGACAGGGCAGAGTACACTTGCAGTCCAGCTATCCAGGAAGCTGAGATAGGAGGATTGCTTACAGCCAAAGTAAGCCTGGGCAATATAGCAAGAACCTGTAACAAAAAAAAATCAAAATCAGACCATACCAAACCAAGCCTTGGCCAGAAAAATACGCAAATACACACACACACACACACACCCCACAAATGAAAAGAAAAAGAAGTTACTTAGTACTAATAACTCCCTCTGATTGCCAGCCCCCAGTGGACCAAATGAGGAAGCTGAGCCCAGACAAAGGCTGTTGAAGAGCACGTGCTGCAGGCAGAAGAGGAAGCCAGCTCCAGCACTTGGCCCAAATGCCTATGTTTAATCAATACATAAAATTATGAACAGAGAAAGCCTGTGATGCGGCAGTTGGTCTCAGAAATGGCACCGACACTGCCTCCCACCACACACATGACAGCTGGCTCTTCTGTCCTGAGCCCAGCCAGGAGCAGCCCCGTATTCAAGTGCATGCTTAGCCCAGCATCACACGTGTGCATGCACACCTATACACATGCATGCACCAGGAGCCTGGCTCCCCCTCAGTCCAGGCTGACCTCCTCATTTGACTGGCAAGACCTGGCAGAAGCAGTACTGAGGCCATTCTGGGGGGGGGTCCCAGGGAAAGGAGCAGCTCCTGGACTTGGATGAGGCCCCCAGGGTCTTCTGGCTTATCCAGGCATGAAAGGACTCCCCAGTCTGCTCATGGAGATGAGAGATCATCCAATGTCATTGTTGGAAGCTACTAGATGCTGTGTGCTTGTTACTCGGCTGTCAGTAGCTGATACAACTTCAACCAGAGTGTGTAGTTTTCTCTTACTCATCAGCCCCTGCTCTCAGCCCCATTTACTGGCTGCTTCTCATCTCTTTGTCCTCAAAGCATTGGGGACCCTAAGGCTCTGGCCCCAGCCCCCTCTCTTCCCTCTCCCTAGGAGACCACAGCTAGCTCTCTGAGCACAGATTCTCCAGTCCTGTCTGCAGCTGGGAGCTTTCCTGCCAATCACAGTCTCTGTTCACATGAGTAGTCACCAGCTATGTCAAGTCCCCCAGGTCAGGGGACAGAAGATACACTTCCTGTGGATGGCCTCGTCCCCTGGTCAACAGAGGCCCCACCCTTGAGCACATCGTCTGTCACTCAGCGACCTGACCAGAGTATCCACAGCACTGACCCCCATCCTGCCCTTCCCCTCCCGAACACACCATCCCTTTTCTTTAGCAGCTCCCAAGGGTCATGCCCTGCTCTGCAGTCTTAGCACTGGGCTCGGGTGCAGCTCTGTGACGAGCACCTGCCTAGTATGGCCCTGGGTTCCATCCTCAGTGCCACCAAATTGCAATGGCAGATGAAGTTGTCCTACAGCTCAAAGCAATCCACAGGCTCTTCCAGGAGGACAGGCCTCACCCTGGCCCTGGCACAAGGATGCATCCTCAGCCCCCCCCCCGCACCTTGCAGAGCAGCAGAACTCCAGGCCCATCTCCAGCCTGTTGCAACAGAATCTGCACTTAACCCATCCCCAGGAGACCTGTGTGCATATTTGCATCTGAGAAGTACCCCTGGCCAGGCCCAGGCATTCAAACATTTGTCATCCCAGCTACTGGTGAGGCTGAGGCAGGAGAATCACTTGAGCCCAGGAGTTGTAGGCCAACCTGAGCAGCATAGCAAAACCCCATCTCCAAACAAAAAAAGCAGCAGTAGCATAGCCTCCCTTCTCCAGCCTCCCACTCCAGGGTCTACCTCCCATCACCTCCCTGCCCCAACTGAGGCTCCAGCTACTCAGACCTTGTCCTGCCCTTCCAACACCAGAACTCAGCCCCAGGACCTTAGCACGTGCTGTCCTCTTGCCACCTAACCTCTTTCAGGTCTCTCCAAAAATCCTTTCACCCAAGAGGTCCTCTCTGCTAGCTCCCTGAAGCCAGGCCTCAGCTCTCAGCCCTAGTCCCAGCCCTGACTTTATCTTTTTCCGTACATGTGTTCACTTTACTTTCCTGTCCCTCCCAGCAGGAAGAACCCTGGCCATGAAGCGGCAACACTGACCATGGCAGGAGTGTGTCCACAGCAGAGAGGAGGGGGTGTCAGCATGCTGTGAGTGCCCCATAGATGTTTACTGGGTTAATGAGAAAGAGTAAACAGGTGCCACTGCCTCTTTCTGTCACCTTTGTTTCCCACCACAGAGCACCCCAGTGACTCCCTTTTCATCCTGCTGGGGCTGGGGCTGGAACCCAGGGCCACTTGTGTTCCCCCCAACCCCTGGACCTCTTCTGGGGCTGCATGAAAAGAGCAGCTGCATGCGCAGAGGACACTTCAGAGGCCACCGTGCAGTTTCACTCTCTGCTGTCCACCATACCCTGGAGCCTCACAGGAAGTGTGACTGCCCTGCCAAGGCCATGCTCTCCCAGCACTAGGAGACAGGCACCACAAGGCCTGGTCCCTGGGGTCCCCACCTGGCAGTGGGGTCACCTCTTCCTCCCACAGGACCAACATGGGCAGATCCCAAGGGGACCGAGGCTGCTTCTGCTGTCAGAGGGGATTCTCAATCCCAGAGCCCACAGATGGAGGCTGCTGGCCCCACTTTGCTCAGCAAACAAGCTCGGGGCCACTAGGCCAGGCAGTCAGTGAGCAGAGGGGCTGCTGCCTGTTGGACGAGCAGCTTCGGGGTACAGTCCTGTGTGTCGCCTTCATCACACCTGCCAGCATGACCCTGAGAAATGGGTACCCAATCTCTGCTGAGACATCATTTCTGCCAGTACAGAGCAGCAGTGGGGGCCAAAAGGGTAAGTCCCGGGGGCGAGGGCCCAGTAAGAAGCAGACCTGTCATTGCAGAGCTGATGTCCTTGGAGCCGGGGCAGGACAGCAGAAAGACAGCTGGCGGCTGCCATCAACACCTGCCGTTCCCTTCAGTCAGTGTCCCACAGTTGGGGCTGGCCCATGGGGAGTAGGCTGCACTCTCTCTGACCTTGAGGCCTCTGAAGGTCAAATGAGTAGCCCTGTTTCAGCTCAGCAGCTTGGACATGTTAGGATGAGGGACCTCATCTTCATTTTTAGCCTGACTGATGCAAGAGCAAAGTCCCAAGCAGCAGCTTCCATAACATTTACCTAACATAAGAAACTGTCGATGTTTTGAAATTTTGTTTTAGTTTTTTTTTTCTCCTTCTTTTTCTCTTGAAATAAAGTGGCTTTGAAAAAAAAGAAATTGTCAGGTGTGGTGGCACACTCCTGTAATCCTAGCACTCAGGAAGCTGAGGCAGGAGGATCAAAGTGAGTTCAAGGCCCACCTGAACTATTAGTGAAACTCTGTCTCAAAAAACAAAACAAAACATCAAGAACAAAAATCAATCTTGATTGATGACCAACACCGCCATCAGCAAGCTCTGCTGCAAAGCCACCAAATGCAGCACTGTGGATTCAGTGGCCTCCGAAGAGCCTACAAGTCCCCTGTGTCCTCTTCATCTACCCAGCCCCTTCTTCCTGTGACAATCACAGGACATCTTGACCCCCATGCACAGTTCCTGGAGCTGATGGCCACAGGGACAGGGCCTTGCCAGGCTGCCAAGGAAGGCACCATTCAGACAACCGGGATGTAAAACAAAAGCAAAGCGGAAAGTGCAGTGAGAGCACTGAAGAGGCCAGCAGAGCACCCAGAGCTAGAGACTGAGAGTGGCTGCATGGAGTGCAGGGCTCCCTTCCTCTCCACTCCCCGTGAGCCTGGCAGTGACTGGGAAGGGCAGGGCATCTCATGCTGTCACTTCAGATGGGACCCCAGTCCCTGTGCTCCGTCTCACACAAGATGCGACTGATCCCTGTGACCCTGCTCTGCTGCCCTGCCCTCTGTAGGATCTGTCCAGTCACCCAGACATGCAGGACGGGAGCAGTGATCATGGGCATCAGGAGCAGGTCAGACAGGAAATGGGACCAGGACGAACTCCAGTGGTGTGCAGCACCCTTCCTGGGGCCATCTTGCTGCAGTTTGTGATGGTCCCAGGGTCACTCCATCAGCTCCAGTGACCTCTGACTAAACAACTTCAGCACCAAATCTGTGGCTTTTTCTTCAGTGTAGGGATGGAACCTAGGGCCTCTTGCACACTCAGCACTCACTGTACCTCCATGCCGTACCCCAGCACCCCAGTAACCGTCAGAGCTCCCTCTCCTCTCCATGCACAGAGGTGCCACAGCCATACCTTGCACCTCCCTGGTTTTGCACTGCAGTACTCTCTGAACATGGATTCCTGGTTCATGCTGTACCCCACTGTCCCCTGTGGTCCAGAGCCAATACCAGTGGAACTGTCCAGCTTGGAGGCTGTATGCTGCAGTCCTGGATTTCTCAGCTCCTGCAAGATAAGGGGCTGGGGTAGGAACAAGGATGGGCACATCCCGGAGCTCAGCTGACCTGACCTTACAGGCAGATGGCATCAGCCATGCCAGCTCTGCAACACCAGGAGCTCCTCTGTGGATCCAGCGCTCAGCCGAGCCCCAGCGTAAAGGTTTATGACATGGCTCAGCTTTGAGACCCGTTATGCATGCAGGGGTCAGGAAAGCTGCGCTGGATGTGGCTCTTTCTGGGGCCAGTCCCTGCAGGTCCAAGCAGAGATTACACCTGGCCCCAACACCAGCTGGAGGCCAAAAAGCTACACACCTACCCATCTGGAGCAGCCTCTGCCACCTTTCAGGCCCTGAGGTGGGAAGTGATGAGGCCGGCGCCGCCTAGTGGAGGGATTGTGCTGCTGACGTCATGCTTTCTGTCCCTGGAATTGTTTGTGGTCTCTCAGGGAACCTTCACCTAGAACATAGAATCGCTCTGGTCCGAGGAAGCCGTGGCTTCCCCTGGCCACGAGGCCTGGGAGTTGTCTGTCTCTGCCCGAGTTAAAGACACAGCCTGACCACCCAGGGTTCTGTGTTGCCTCTGAGCTCTGGACGGACACTCAGGGCAGGAATCCATGTGGCTCAGTCAAGGATCGAGGCTCAGTGTGCAGAACTGGAACCCCTTGGTTGAGGAGTGATCCCTAGGATGCCCCCAGCAGGTAGTGGACAATAGACAGAAAGAAAGGGGGAAAGTACAGGTCGAAAGGCTCATGCACTAAGAGAGGCTGCGAGCAGCTGTCAGGAGCGGGAGGTGATCTAGGAGAACCATCCGGCTTGGCTGGGAGTCAGGGAGATGAGAAGGAAGGAGAGGAAAACTATGCCCAAGTTCTTGAAGGAAAGCAGAATGGCGGACATGCCACATCACTCTAGTTGTTTATAGAAATGTGTCGAAAATGCATGCGTATTTCTTAGAAGCTAGCTTCCAAATCATTGGTAAAAGAAATGCAACAAAAGTTGGTCTGAAAAAAGGGCAGTAACCAGGTGCAATGGTGTAGCTTATGGTCCCAGCTACTCGAGAGGCTGAGTCAGACAGATTGCTAGAACCCAAGAGTTCTAGACCAGCCTGCGCAACCTAAAAAGATCACCCACAAAAAAATCAGTAATGGGTGGCACGGTGGTTAGGGTGGAAGGTCAACTTGACCACTTGAAAGATTGGCAGGCCTTGGAGTCTTCCCGGATGCTTGGTGGAACAGATCTCTGGGTAGGTCTGGGTAGGTCATGGAGACGTGACCTTGGGCATCTGTCTGATCCCTGGTCCCTTCCTCTTCTGCTTTCTTCACAATGCCCTTCAACCATGATGCTCTTGTCTTGGAGCCAGCTAACCATGGACTGAGTCTCCCCCAACTGTGAACCAAATTAAACCTCCCCTCTTTGCAGGCATAGGGTGTTGTGTCCCAGAAACAGGAAAGCTGATGCAGATGGGGTGAGAAAAGACTAGCAAGGAGGGCAAGAAGGAAAATAAAAAATAAGATCAAGGGATAGATGTGGAGCTCACCCTAGGAATTAAAACAAGAATTTCCCACTAAATAGAAAGTACAGGGCAGAGTCAGAAGGATACAAAACTTGGAAAGGGAAACACAGGACATGGGTTGGGAGATGCATACTCACATGATTAGAGTTTCTAGCTGGGACATGGCAGTATCCAGTGAATTAAAGTCTGCAAAATGTCCACAGTTAGTGAAACACAATTCTTAAAATCAGAGAGTACAGAAGGTCCAAGCAAGCTAAATAGAAATGAAGTCATCTCTGTACACATCCTGGTGAGACTGTTGTAAATTGAGGCTGTAAGTGGGATTTTTGTTGTTGCTGTTGTTGTTTACCAATTTTTTGCATTTATTTTTGTTCCTGAAATCAAACCCAAGGCCTTGGGCATTATAGGGTAGCGTTTCACCACTGAGCTTCACTGCTATGCCTTTCTATGTTGCATTTTGAGACAGGATCTCACGCTGATCCAGACCAGCCTTGAAATTGCAGTCCTCTTGCCTTATCCTCCCCAGTAGCCAGGATTACAGGTGTGCAGCAGCAAGCAGTGCATTTCTAAAGCAGAGAAGACAGGTTACCTAGCCAGGAACAGTGGCTAGATCTCAGCCTGTGGGCAAGCTGAAGCTTTGAAGTTTCCTGAGAAGTTAATTCCCACCTATTAGAAGTACAGTCAATGAGATCATGTCTCAAAAACAAGATGAAAAGCATCACAAACAACAGAAGCCAGTAGAGTCCCTTCCCTGCAGAGTCACTGAGAGACCACCCAGGGAAGATGTGATGTGATGGGGTCAGCCGGCAAAGTGATTTCTGTGTGTGCACAGAGCTGGCAGGCGTGCCAGCTGCAGCACCACCTGCACTCTGTGCCTGAGAAGTGAGACAGAGGCAACATCCCAAGCAAGAGTGCAGTTGTCATGGCAGAATCATAGGCAGAGTCCTTCTGTCCTTCACTACTTGGGAAATTTAAATTTAAAATGCATGTTGAGTTTTCTGGATTAGCTACAGTGACAGAAGAATATGTGCCTTCTAATCTAATAGAGGGGGATTGGAACAAGAAAGATCTGATGGAAAGGAAAGAAAAAAAATATAAAAGAAACAAAGAAAAGGCAGTAAAAATTTAAATATCCAAGCCAGGAATGGTGGCACATACCTATAATCTCAGCACTTGAGAGGCTGAGGCAGGAGGATCACCACAGTTTAAGGCCAGCATGTACTACAAAATGAGACCCTGACTCAAAAAAAACACATAAAACAATCAAATATGCATAAAAATATGAAAGTAAATTCCACAATGTCAATGATTGTTATTGATGGAAATGGAATAAATTCTCTGGTTAAAGGCAAAGATTATTGGGATAGATTTTTGAGGTCCTAACTATACTTCTTCATTTACGTTCCCCAACCTAAAACATATTCATAAATTTTTCTGGTGAAAAGATGGGATATATTTACCAAATAAATGAGTTACATAGCAGACAGAACACACAGGAAGTGAGAAATGATGTACCCTACACTTCAGCCAGTAGGCCTGGAACTTCTTAATTTGCAAACCCCTGATAACCAACTGAAAAGGAGCACACCTAGCAGAAATACAAGGAGGAGGGGCAAGTGCATCTCACAATGTGTCTGGTGCATGGCTACACAACCCCAACACTATCCCTTAACAACTGGACAGTGCTTGGGCTCCACTTAGGTTCTCCAGCATGACTGTGGATTGAAACTGTCCACCAACCCAAAGGCAGTAGAACTATGTGCACATGCGTGCATGTGCGTGCCTGTGTGTGTGTGTGTGTGTGTGTGCACGCACGTGCACACGTACATTGAGGTTTTAGGTAAGGACAGCGCCTTTGTCGCATAACCTTTTTCTCTGTCCCTCTCCCTCCCCTAAGCCATCTCAGCCCAAGAGGAGGTTTCCACAGTGGCTTGGAGGTGACTCAGAAGAGAGAGGAGCAGGTGGGGAATGGACACAGGGACAGGAGGCCCAGGCAGGGGTTCATTCTCCAGCTCCATGGGCAACCAGGACAGTCCCCTGAGGACCTTGTGGTGCCGTGTGGGCCTTCAGAGTTCTGTACCCGTGGAGGGGGGCCTCTGCCGCAGGAACCCACTTTGCCCGGCACTCACTGGCTTCCCAGGGCTGGAGTCCCTCCCAGCCATTCAGGCCAGAGAACCGAGGCCGAGGCAACCTCAGGGCAGGAGCAGGACAGAGCACTGCACAGGGCTGGAGGAAAGCACCCATGATACGGCACAGGTACAGGCGTGTAGAAGGGGCTGCACTGCACATCTAGATGACATAAGTGGACACGCTTGCACATATAACCACCCAGGCTTGCAGCTGGGGCTTCTGTGCTCATTGTTAAGGCACTGCTAGCCCTCGGGGGCTTCCTGCGAAGGATTTAAAAAGAGATCTGGGAATACCCCCCTGCCCCTCCCCACCATACCTGTGTCTATCCCTAGGCTCCGGATTGGATAAAGCTGACAGTGTGTTGGAATAGGAAATAAGAGAGAGGTTCTGTGATCAAAGGATGCAAAATTTCAGTTAGGTCCTAGGAACCAGCTCAGTTGGCCACCGCATGGTGTCTGAGATAACCATGTATCAAGTTCTAGCAAACCACCAAGAGCTGCAAGCTCTCCCCATGGAAAGGCTAGATACAGCTGACAGCTCTATGCAGCCGTTCCCCAGCATTTCCATATTCCAGAACCTCACACACCCATAAATACACACAACTTTTACCTATTAAAACTTTAATTAAATTAAACTAATTAACTAATTAAATTAAAACTTTAATCCACTTGTGAAAGAAGTGGCAGTGAGAAGAAACAGGTGTCCTAGAACCCCAGGAGGTGGTCACATCCTGCTAGGCTGCTGCAGCATGCCAGGCTGGGGCCAAGCCTGGACACGCAGTCTCTGGGGGCCATTCAGAGACCAAGGCAACCTAGTGCTCCTGCACTACAGCGGGTGCATGTCTGTGCCCTAGACACAGGAGCCCCCAGGGGCAGGCGTTCAAAGGGGAAGCAGCAGTTTCCCAACAGCTCTTGGGCCAGACCTTGCTGGAGCCACAGGGAAATGGTGTCCCAGAACAAAGCCCCAGCCTATTAGGGATCTGAAAAATTCCCTGGCATCTGCAGAGTTCTGTGTGGCTTCCCACTTGAGGCCCAGGACTCTAGGCAGCAGTGTCAGAGGCTGGGGCCCATTAGCATTCGCCACAGGGGAAGGTGGGCACCAGGGCAGGAAGAGGCTGGCTGCCTAGAGCCCCAGAGCACTGAGGGCTCAGCTCCCAGGCTCGGGTGCAGCTCTGTGCTCACCTGGCTTGTGGGAGGCCCTGACTGCCATCATCAGCATCCAAAAGGGAAAAAAGAAAAGGAAAGGAAGAGAAAAGGGAATCCCAAGGACAGCAGATGAAACAGCCACAGTCACGTGTAAGCGGGTGGAAAGCAGTTCACTGTTCCAGCCAGATGAGTCCTCCCTCAGCTGTCTATATCCTTTCTGAGCTCCTAGGCCCATTCACAGAACTGGAAGCACTTGGCCTGCCTGCTCAGCGGAGGAGCACATGCCCCATGACAAACTCCAACAGTGCAGAAGGGTATTCAGCAGATCACAGAGGCCACCTGCCCCGACACTCTCCCCTAGGTCTCTACTCAGGCCAGCCCTTTCCTCCTCTTCCCCCTCTCCCCTCCTGCCATGACTGCCCCTTCCTCTCCTCTCCTTTCTCCTCTCTACAGTGCTGAGAACAAAGGCCTCACACATGCCAAGTGAGGGCCCTTCCCAGAGCTGTACCCCAGCCCAGTCGCCTTTGAACCCTTTGAGCTGTTCAATCAGGGGTGTTCCTCTAGCAGTGTGTGACCAGAGGCCAACTACCAACGCTGTCTCAAATGAGGGGCATCTGTAAAACCGTGATCTGAGTCCCTGCCAAAGCCAGGCTGACAAAGGGGAGGTGACAATTAAAGCCACACAAGACTCCAGGCTTCATTTCCTAGGGACAGAAAATTGCCATGAAGCAGGAAAGGTGGGGAGCAATGGTAGAGAAATGCTGGATATTTGTGAGGCCCTGAGTTTCCTTGAGGTTCTTTTTTCAAAAAGAAAAAAGAAAAAGAAAGAAAATTCTAACAAGCATCATTCAATCAATCCACAAAACTGAAATATGGATTCAAATGTAGAATATTGTAGTCAATGCTGGATAGCATAAGGTTGTATTCAGATTAGACTACTGTGTTAAATTCACTGTTAGATATGCATTGATCCTGTACTGAATGAGATTAAAATTATATTAAGATTTAAAATCCTGTATTCTATGTAGGTTTAGAGTATTAGGATTTATGTCCAGATATTTATTCAGATTTACATTCAGGTATATATTTAGATTTCCTGGAGTTGATAACTCCTCAGATTAGGTAAGAGGATGCCAAGAGTCTTAGGAAATTCACACAGTATTAGAAGGCAAAGAGAGCAGAGAAAACAGCTGCTCTGAGGGTCACCGTCCAGACGCTGGAATAGAACATCATGAGGAAGGCAAGAAGCAAAGAAGTGGGTCCCCTGAACTCAGGAAGAATCTGAAGTATGAATTGAAGCCCACAGAGAATGAAAAGAAAAGCTTCAAGAGGGCTAGGGGTTTGGCTCAGTGGTTTAAGCACCTACCTACCTGGCAAGTGTGAGGTCTTGAGTTCCATCCCCAGTACCAAAAAAAAAAAAAGAAAAGAAAATCTTCAGCAAAGAAGGCAGTAGCTGGCAGCACCTTTGCTAGGAGCCACATTAACTCTGTGAGAGGAGTTGTTGGAACCTGAGGACACACAGTCACAGTGACTTCGATAGCTGGCAACCCCAGAGGCCTCTGCAGAGAGACCAGGCAGTGAATGGGAGCAGCAGACTTGGAGGACTGCACTGGCTGGCGGGGAGCTCAGAGGACTCAGTCCTCTTGCAGGAGAGAGCAATTGGCTGGCAGTCACTTTGGAGTCAGGCCACATAAGCCCAGAACCAGAACTGCTGTCAGCTTCCTCTGGCAGATCCTAGCTATGTGCAGACCCCTGGAAATTGCTTGGACTGCAGCAAGCCCAGTGAGTCTGGTCTCGGGGCAGGCCTGCTAAGGTCATCCACTACTCTGTCATAAAGCAACTGCTGGTTTGCTGGAATAGAGTAGCATGATTTGGGACTGTCTCCATAGGCTGTCTACTAGTGAACCCAGAGAGAATCCTGGAAGTGGACTCTTTGGGTTTTTTAGTTTTTGGTTTTTTTTCTCTTTTCTTTTTCTTGTTTCTTTATTTTGTTGTTTTATTCAGTTTAATTTTTTATTTCTCTTTCTTTTTCATTTTTTTAAATGAATATGAGAGTGGTTCCTAACCTCTTTGTGGATGTGATTCTGTTTTGTTCTACCTTTTATCTCTTCCACTTCTCTTTTCTTTCAATCTTCTGCACCAGTTTCCCCAAGTTGGTGGGACCCATCTTTGTCCTCCAACATTACTTGTAATTTCTCTTTTTCCACTTCTCTCTTTTCTTCTTAATCCATTTTAAATTTTACCCCCAAATTCAAAATTTACACATTATGGACTTACATATTGCATAGAATTATCTAGTTTGCTTTACATTTTTGTTATATAATCACAAATTTGGTTCATACAGTTAAAAGTTGCAAATTAAGTGTTAGCTCAGTTTGTTGTTTTATAAGCTGTGTTTGATGCTATTGGAAACACTAGCTCAAATTGACATAATTGTGCTAAACAGCTGTTGGCTCTTATAATTCATGTCTAAGACTAACTAAGGATCATAGAAAATACTGTGGCACAGTGCCAAAGAACCAGGGACCAGGCCAAACAAGCAACAACTTCTCCTCACCAACAAATTGAAGAGGTAAGATCTTCCAACAGACTCAAAACCCAAAAATCAGCTACAACTGGGAGATACCTTACAGAAGTAATCATCACCTAAGTGTCCTAAATATCAACAATAAAGCAACCCACCATAGGCAAGTTCCAAGAATCACCCCCAGGAATTAAACTGAAAAAAAATAATGAGAAGACATTTAAACAACACACAACTCCAGACATCCAGTTCACCAAAGGCAAACTTAGGGAGCAATGAGGGGAGAAATCCAAAAGCCCCTACCAGGTCTCTCAAAGTGGTAACAACAAAGCAATTGAATGAGGCTCTCAAAAAAATGAAATCAGAAATAATCTCTCAGATAACTACAGAGATTACCAAAATACACACCACACTTAGCAATGTTACAGCAGACACTGACAAAAAATAGAAGGCCTTAGGCAAATTATGGAAGCACAGCATAGGAAACAAATGAAATCCATAAAGCAGATTCAAGTAGATATCCAGGGGAATTAAAACTCTTGAAAATATTTGAAGCAGATTAGGCCAATGTGAGGACAGGATCTCAGATAATGAAGACAGGCTTGCAGTTAGTGACCAGGAAAAGAAAGGTTTCTCAAAATTAGCAGGGGCCCACAAGAAATCAATCTAACAGCTGCTAGATGAAACAAAGAAGAATAACTTAAGATTAATTGGAGTCAATGAACAAGCAGGAGATAGCAGAAATGACATTAAAAACATATTCACAGACATAGTGACAAAAAACTTTCCTGGTAGAGAAAAAGAATTTCACACACAAATAAGTGAGGCATATAGAACTCCAATTAGCAATAATAAAAAAAAATCTACATCTGGGCATATCATAGTCAAGATTCCAGAAATTCAACACAAGAATAAAATCTTAAAAGCTGTTAGGGAAAAGAAACAAGTCACCTATAAAGGAAAGCCCATCAAAATCACAGCTGACTTCTCAGCACAAACTCTCAAGTCAAGGAGAGCTTGGAATGAAGTACTCCAAGTTCTAAAGGAAAACAACTTTCAACTCAGATTGATGTATCCTGCAAAACTATCTTTGAAAATTGATGGGGAAATAAGACACTTCCATGACAAAGAACATCTGAAGAAATTTATGATCACCAAACCAGCACTGCAAAATGCTTTGAAGGACGTTCTACAGAGACAATAAATACAACAGCTCCATGAACTCCAACAGAAGTAATTCATCCAGGAAGGCAAACAATTAGAGGGAAGGAAAAAAAAGGGGAAGCTAACAACAGGAAAATAACACGACAAGGATAAGACAATGTATATCACTTTTAACCATTACTGTTAATGGTCTCAATTAATGTTAATGTGTTAAAAGACACAGACTGGAAGAATGGATCAAGAAGCAAGATTCAACAATATAATGCATACAATAAACACATTTAATCAAAAAAAATTCATAGACTGAAAGTCAAAGGATGGAAAACAATACTCCATGCAACAGGAAACCAGAAAAAAGCAGGGGTAGCTGTTCTCTTTGCAGACAAAATGAAATTGAAGCCAAGATGGATTAAGAGAGATAAAGAATGTCGCTACATCCTCATAAAGGGAACAACCCAAGATGAAACAATAACAATCATAAATATATATGCAACAAATACTGGTGCACCCAACATTATAAAATTACTAATGAACATGAAAAATCAAATAAGCCCTAATACAATTGTATTGGGAGACTTCAATACCCCACTGTCACAAAATGGCAGATCAACTAGACAAAAAGTCTAGTTGAAATAGTAAAACTAAATCAAACTTCTGAGCAAATGGACTTACTAGATGTCTACAGAGTGTTCCATATCACAACATCAGGATTCACATTCTTCTCAGCTGCACATGGGACATTCTCCAAAATACACCATATACTGATTCATAAAACACGTTTAAGTAAATGCAAAGGAATTGAAATTTTCCCATGCATACTAGCAGACCAAAGTGCAATGAAACTGGAAATCCATGCCAAAGGAAACCACAGAACTTCATAAACATGTAGAAATTAAATAGCACCCTACTGAACAACCAATAGGTCACAAATGAAGTTAAAGAAGAAATTACACAGCTTTTGCAGTTGAATGATAATGACAGTACAACATATGGGGACTTGTGGGACACAATGAAAGAAAGCAGTCTTAAGAGAAATTTATAGCAGTAAATACCCATATCAGGAAAACAGAGCAAGTGCACATAAACAAAGTAAAGAAGAGCAGCCTAAACCCAAAGCTCATACAAGTTAGGAAATTATAAAGATCAGAGCAGAAATTAACACAGTGGAAACTAAAAAAACAATAAAAAGAATCAATGAATCAAAAAGTTGGCTCTTTGAAAGATTAAATAAAATTGACAAACCCTGGGCCAAACTTAGCAAAAAAGAAAGAAAGAAGGAAAGAAAGAAAGGACTCAAATCCATGCAATTAGGAATGAAAAGGGCAAAATCACAACAGATCCTGCAGAAACCCAGAAAATCATCTACACCTACTTTGAAAATTTGTATTCTAACAAGATGGAAAATACAAAAGAAATGGAAAGATTTATAGATACATACGAATTACAAAAGTTGAATCAAGAAGATATAAAAATCCTAAATAACCCAATATCAACAAATGAAATTAGAGATGTAATTAAAAACCTATCAACAAAGAAAAGCCCAGGCCCTGATGGAGTCACTGATGAATTCTACAAGAAATTTAGTGAAGACCTAACATCACTACTTCTCAAATTCTTTAATGAAATTGAAAGGGAAGCAATGCTCCCAAATTCATTCCTGGAAGCAAACATTACTCTGATTACAAAACCAGTGAAGGACCCAAGAAAGAGAATTACAGACCAGTCTCCCTAATAAACATAGATGTAAACATCCTCAATAAGATACTGGCAATAGACTGCAACAAATCGTCAAGAAGATTGTACACCATGATCAAGTGGGATTCATCCCGGGGATGCAGGGATGGTTTAACATACATAAATCCATAAATGTAATACACCATATAAACAGAGCAAATGACAAAAATCATGTGACTACCACAATAGATGCAGAGAAAGCTTTTGACAAAGTCCAACACCCATTCGTTATAAAAACTCTACATTAAATTGGAATAGATGGTCTTTATCTCCAACTGATAAAAGCCCTCTATGGCAAACTAACAGCCAACGTCATACTAAATGGACAAAAACTGAAAGTTTTTTCTCTAAAATCGAGAACAAGACAGTGATGTCCACTGTCTCCACTCTTACTCAATATAGTCCTGGAAACTTTAGCCAGAGCAATTAGACAAGAGAAAGATATAAAAGGAATAAGGTAGGAAAGGAAGAAATTAAAGTATCATTATTTGCATATGACACAATACTCTACTTAGAAGACCCCCAAAAACTCCACCAAAAGACTTCTAGATTTAATAAGCAAATTCAGTAATGTAGCTGGTTACAAAGTCAACACTCAAAAATCAGTAGGCTTCTTGTACACAAATAAGTCTCTGAGACAGAAATCAGGGGAACAATACCTTTTACAACAGCATCCAAAAAACTGAAATACCTAAGAATCAATCTAACAAAGGATATAAAAGACCTCTATATCAAAAACTACAGTACTCTGAAAAAGGAGGTTGAACATGATATTAGAAAACGGAGAGATATCCCATGCTCTTGGGTAGGAAGAACCAATATTAGTGAAAATGTCCATACCCTCAAAAGTGCTACACAGATTCAATGCAATCCCAATCAACATACCAATAGCATATCACACAGAATTAGAGAAAACAATCCTAAAATTCATCTGGAACCAAAAGAGACCTAGAACAGCAAAGGCAATTCTGGGCAACAAAGACAAGATGGGGGTGTCACAATCCCTGACTTGAAATTATATTATAAAGCTACTGTGAGAAAAGAAAAAAAACCAGTGTGGTAGTAACAACAACAACAACAACAAAAAGACCTGAAGATCATTGTAATAGATTAGAAGATGCAGAAACAACTGCAGACACACTAATCACCTTATCTTTGACAAAGGTGCCAAAAACATTCACTGGAACAAAGATAAGCCTCTTTAATAAAGGGTGCTGGAAAAACTGGCTCTACACATGCCAAGATTAAAATCAGACCCATATTTTTCACCATATACTAAGCTAAAATCAGAATGGATCAAAGACCTTAATATTAAAACAGAAACATTAAATCTGCTGGAAGATAGAGTAGGTAAAACTCTTGAAGACATTGGTGTAAGTACAGGAACTATCACAAGAAATCAGCCACTGGGATCTCACCCTACTGAAAAGCTCTTGCATAGCAAGAGAAACCACCAACAGAGTGAAGAGACAACCACAAGGTGGGAGAAAATGTTTGCCATCTGTACCTCAAACAAAGGATTACTATCAAGAACATATAAAAAGCTCAAAAAAATCAGTCCTCTCAGATTTAAAGACTCAATCAAAAAATGGGCATCTGAGATGAATACATACTTCTCAGATGAAGAAATACAAACAGCAAATAAATAAGTGAAAAAATGGTCAACATCACTGGTTATTTGAGAGATGCAAACTAAAACAACACTGAGATTCCACCTCACCCCAAAAAGAATGATTTCTATTAAGAAATCAAACAATAATAAATGCTGTAGGGGCTGTGGGGAAAAAGGAACCCTTCTCCACTGTTGGTGGGAATGCAGACTGGTGCAACCATTGTGGAAATCAGTGTGGAGGTTCCTCAATAAACTAGGACTAAAGGTCCCATTCAACCCAGCTATTCCCCTTCTTGCTGTCTTCCCAAAAGACTTAAAAACATCATACCACAGTGATATGTGTGCACCCATATTTATAGCAGCTGAATTTGTAATATCCAGATCTTGTAAACATCCTAAATGCTCATCGATTGAAGGACAGATTAAAAAAAGATGTGTTATTTTTATACAATGGAGTATTACTCAGCCATAAAAATGATAAACTGGACACTTTTATAGGTAAATGGGCGCATCTTGAGAACATATTCATTAGTGAAATAAATAAGACACATGTAAACATTGTATTGTCTCACTAGTGTGAGAAGCTGAAAGAAATAACATACGTATATGTATACGAAATAATAGTTATGATAGTTATACTACTGGTTTCTCTGAGTTCACTGAAGAGAACAGTTTGTGCCAGTATTGTTCAGATAATTGAAGGCAGACGTCTTGTGCTATGGGTGGGTGATCTGGGGATAGAATGAAAAATGTATGTACCATTGTTATCCCATGATTGATGTGTTTTGAAATTTTTTTCGTTTTCTTTCTTTCTTTCTTTCTTTCTTTCTTTCTTTCTTTCTCTTTCTTTCTTTCTTCCTTTCTTCCTTCCTTCCTTTCTTCTTTCCTTCCTTCCTTTCTTCCTTTCTTTCTCTTTTTCTGATTGAAATAAAATGGATTTGGGGGAAAAAAGAAGACAAATGGGCAGATTATGTGTGTAATTTAACATCAAGTGGTTAAAAGGCAGAAATACACCTGAGTGTATACACAGCTGTTCCTTAGGATTCCTGAGGGATCCTCTCCAGAGTCCTGTGGATGCCAAAACCTCAGGTGCTCCCGTCCGTCTCAGGGTGACATGAGGGCCTCCTGTGACCTGTGCACACCACCCATATATAATGGGAGAACTCTAGGCTTCTTAAGATGCCTAGAGTGACAGAAACAACAAGCACATCACTGTTACACTGCACTGTGCAGATGGAGACAAGGAGTCAGCCTGGGCAGGTTCAGTTACAGGAACAACTTTTAAAAATGCTTTCCACCATGGTGGATTGCAGACACAGATGCAGAACCTGAGGGTGCAGAGGGAGGGCTGACCGTGGAGAGGAAGGGGAGGGGAGGGGAAGGAAGACTGACCATGGAGAGAAAGGGACAGAGTACAGGGAAGGGGAGGGCGGGGAGGAGTGGCTTGGTAAATCCAGGTGAAGAGGAGCTACTGATTGTAACCAAAATGAAAAGACTGTTTTCGCCACATGTGGTGGTGCACATCTGTAAACCCCACACTCAGAAGATTGAGGTGAGACCGAAAGTTTAAGGGCAGCCTGCAGCAGGTTTGGCTTCCAGTCAATCTGATTGAGGCTTGGTGTCATCTGCTACTTCCCTCTTGGAGACCTGAATGAAGAGATTTATCAGCCAGACCAGGAGACTACTGCATTAATTACAGGGGGATAACGCCCCTGGTTCTCTTGACAGCCAGTGCAGCTACTGGCTCTGCAGCATTAGCTCATTCAGTGCAGACTGCTTGCTTTGTAGACAACTGGACAAGAACTGCTGATGAGAGCTGGAAAATTCAGAGAGAAATTTATATAAAATTCCAAACTCAAGTAAGCATTCTAGAGATCTCTGTCTTTTGGATGGGAGATCAAACTGAAAGTTTACAATTGCAACAAGGATTAAAACATCACCAGAATATGACTTGCTTCTGTATCACACCTTTATCACGCAATAAAATCTACACCCATGGGGAATGATCAGAAAACATACATGAGAAGGGATCCATCAGAATATTACTGTGGCTATAGATGCTCTTTAGAGAAAAGTGAGGTCCATGTCACAACAGACAGCCACGTTCGATGCCCAAATTATAGATTGGGATAAGTCTGCTGGTGCTATAGAACAATTAAATCCATTTGCATACCTCAAGGCTCACTTCTGGTTTTATGTTGGAATTGGCATGCTCATTCTCTTATTTATAGTTCTTCTCATTAAAGTGTGTCATGGAGGATTCACAACCCCACCACAACTAGAGGCCATGTGGCCACAGCTGACTCTGCTCCAGCTTCTTCAAAAACAAGGAAGGGGAACTGTGGAGGACAACCGGAGGCTCTCCTTAAAAGAAGACCGTTTGTCTCCACGCTGGCTCACCTTCTCCCATTTCTGTGCCCTGACACGTGCAGAGCTGGCTGGGAAAATACTCCACCCCCTCAGCTGGCTTTAAGTGCTGCCCATGGGTCTGGCCAAGGTGCTGCTGTGTAGCCCTGGAAGCAATGTGACAGGTCAGCGATGCCTGCCAAGAGCTTCCTACAGCTAAGTGTGAGCAAGGCCAAAGAATGCCGCGTTGTCGGCTGGGATTGAGGCTCAAGAAAGAGTCGGTGACACATCAGGACAGGAGTGCAGTCATCAAAACTGAAGAAGTGCCACAAGACACTTCCTCACACTGTGTTATGCAGATTCCTCCAGACTTGAGGCCATTACCTTACGGGAATCCGGTGCTCTTTCTGCACACCTCTCTCTGTGTATTGCAGCGGTGCTGTCTCCCCTCCTACCCAGCCCCACTCCCAGCACTCAGGACTTCCCGCCACTCTCACAGTCACTCATCCCGAGTCATTCCCCTCCTCACCAATTAATAAAACCCAGTTCAGCCAGGTGGCCCTGATGGGGTAGAACCTTAAAGGCTAAGTATACTTAGTCCACTGCTGCTTTCTAAACATTGGTATTTATTTAGGAATTTCACGTTGCCATTATGGTGCTAAATGGAGCTTGAGACCTGGGATACAGGGTGTTTGTGGGTTTTGGAATCAGAGCAGGATCAGGTTGGACATACTTTTGCCTTCTAGGGAACAACTTGTGTACCATAAAAGAATTCAAGAATTTGCACATAGCTCTCTTTTATAGTATAATTTTTTTAACTTTCTTGGTTATTGATCTTTTATATTTCCTGCTTTTTTGCATTTACATTTCATGGAGTCAATGTCAGTAATGTGTATATTTTTCAGAAAATGTATCTAGTTACGGGAGTGTTGCTTTGTTTTGCTGTTTTTTTTTGGTTGGGTGGTTGGTTGGTTTTTTTCTCACTTGGAGACCTGTGGGCCAGAATGCAGATTTTTAAAGGCATATTAATGAACATTTTAGTGACAAATAGTGCTTTCTTATACCCTTTGAGTAGTCTTAGCTGTCAGACACTGTGGCATATACCGGCTGCCCCAGCTACTCAGGAGGCTGAGGGAGGATGAGCACTTGAATCCATGAGTTTGAGCCCTACCTGGGCAACCTAGCAAGATGCTGGCTCCAAAAACAGTTTAAATTAGTTGCTGTACCCTTCTCCCTTTTGTCACTTCTTGTTTCTCTTTTTTCTTTATAATACTGCATAGAAATGAGGCAAATCCTGGCAAGTGGGTGTGGCCTGTCAGAGATCCAGGAGCTGGGCTGCTGCCCCAGGACCTTCTCCAGAGGGTGGAGCGGACAGGTTTTCCAGGCCCGATGTGGTGGTCAGCCTTTTCACCACAGGCTTTCTGCAGGAGTCACCTTTCCCTGCTTCTGTGGCCTGTGTTAACTCTGCAGAGCTGGTTTCTCTTCCTGCCTTTAGCGCCTTTAATGAATTTAAAACTTTGTTGCCTTTTGCTCTTGTTGTGACCAGTCTTTTGTTCAGGACCAAAAGGCCCTAGAAGACATGGCTTGGAGTCCCCAGCACCCCTGCACCGGTAACAAATGTTTGTATTATTTACATGTATTTTATGCAGAGCCAGTTATCAAGGGTATTTGTTTCATTTTCATTTGCTTCATTCAACTCCTCTCCTTCTTCTTTTATGGACTTTCTTCACTCTGCAACACTCTGTAAACATATTTCCGGGTAGACAGATGCACCTTGCTGTTAATGCATCCTGCAGCTGCACAGGACTTTGCTACCTGAGTGGCTGTGTGTGAGTCATCCGAGTTTCAGGTTTCCACTGTGACCCCAAACCTGGGCAGATCCCAGGAAAGAGCTCCAAGGGTCAGGGAACCCATGGGATGCAGAAGACCCCCAGGCAGAGAGCTGCACACTGGCTGGGCCAGGAGGAGGCTCCGGCTTGGGCTCAGCATGCTCTCCAGGAGCCAGAGGAGAAAAGCACATGGATTGGCTGTCCCTGCAGTGGGAACTGGGAACACTAGGTCCACAGCAGCACGGGACTGGCTCAGAATGATAAAAACAGAACAAAAGGAGAGGTTGTGGCATCTTGGTCCGGGAGGTGGGAGGGCACAGCCTGCCCAGTGGGTCCTGTCCCTGAGTGCCAGCCTCCCCGGTGCCTGGGCCCCCACTTAGCTTGACCTCCAAGCTGGATGCCTCAAGCCAGGCACAGCCATTCCCGGGTATTTGCAGAGCCACCCAGTGAGGGTGGCAGAGGACAGATGCTGGAGGCTCCTGCACAGGAGAGGTACAAGAGGGACAACCTCAGGCAACCTGTGCTTCTGGGGTGCATGTGCAAGGATAGAGGGCCTTGTGCAGCACACACACAATGTTTATTTTTAAATAATAAATAAGAGGGCCGGGGATTTAGCTCGGTGGCATATGTTCCTGCCTGACAAGCATGAGGTCATGAGTTTGATCCCTGGTACTGCAAATAATAATAATAATAATAAAAATAAATAAGCAAAAGAAATGCAGGAAAAGAAACAGTCATGAGACCCAGGTCACTAAAGTGCACTCAAACAGCCTGTGCTATTTGAACCGCCGGGGAGGAGGCTTCCTTGCTGACAGGAGCTCCAACACACACACCTACCCCAGGGCACTAGGAACACAGTCGCTGCCTGACCCCCGCCAAAATGCCTAAAGTCAGGGAGAAGACACTAGAATTCACTCCTGTATCTGTATGGAGTTGCCATTGTAAAGACACCGATTTTACTGGAAGTTAAAGAACTTACATTTCCTAATTCAGGAAGAGAACATCGGACCCGCCCTGCTAATCCACATGGAGCCCCCTCTTGAGTGGCACTAGCTGTGACCATCCTCTGAACTTCAGGTCCTCCATTTGGGTTCTACAAAGCAGAATCAGATCTCACTCCAGTCTCTCTAGGACAGTTTCTGCTCTAGAATGAAGTGGACCCAAGTTAGCCATCTGTCCTCTCATGGCAGTTGGCACAGTAATTTATCCTGATATAAGAAGAAAATTAATGGAAGGATGTCTGTTCTGTACCCCTTTTTCCCTTTGAAAAACACTGACGTCTCCAGTCTTTGTGGGTGGGGCCCATGGGTCTCATAAGGATCCCACCATGGCTGGCTGGAACCCCTACAGCCCCTCAGGATCAGAGCTTGCTTGAGCCTCACATCCCTGCTGTGTCTGCCTGGCCTCCTGCCGGGCAGAGCTGGACAGATCCATGGCCACATCCGAGTTCTCAGGACCCACAGTGTCCGAACCTCCTTGGGCACCGTGGTGAAGGTGATCTGAGGTCCAGAGGCCTGCCAGTTTGTCCTCACTGGCTGGCTTCCTTATCATCTCTATGGACTTTTTATGCATACCTTGCAGAGAGAGAGAGAGAAAGAAAGAAAGAAAGAAAGTAAAAAAACCCCAACAAAAACGATGTGTTTAATTCATCAGTGAAGCACACTTCTTTCTCATCATTGTTCTCTGTGCCCATCAGAATTGTCCTTTCCCATGGAACTCGGGGGACTCCCCCCCTTGGGAAGAAAGCTGGTGTCTGCCAGCTATCGCACTCTGTGCAGCTGCTTTGCTTGTGTGACACAGCGATTGAGCCCACTTTCTCTCACAGCCCAGTCACCTGGGAGCAGCACAAGTCCCTTCACCCTGATTCAGTGCCTGGCTGGCTCCCTGCCTTCAGTCCCTCTGGTCACCTCTGTACTGGGGCAAAGTCCAGACTGCACAAAGAATCAATGTCTCTGGTCCCTGCATCTTCGTGGCCAGCAGGTGCTCAAAAACAACCTTCCTCCTTCTGGAATTAAAGTCACCTGTGGTCCCCTAGCCACCCTCCCTCAGCCCCCCTGCAGATCTGCGACTAGTCATTCCTCCAGGCTGTGACGAAAGTCAGGGAACAGAGCCCTGCAGCAGGAACGATGGCGGACCCAGGGGTGAACACGCCCGACTCTTGCAGAGTTGGCAGTCTAGGTTTTCTCTACCATCCATGTTTCCCATCCCAAACACACAATCAGTGTGAACAGCCCCAGGGACCTCCGGGAGACCCCGGTACAGGTGGTGACAGGGAGATCACCCGGACACCAGCTTGTCAGGCAGAGGTTAGACTGGAGGGTTGGCCCAGCCCGAGTACAGGCTGGCGCTTGCTCTGCCCACAGCGGCATGGTGAGGACCCGGGCACCTTGTGTCCCCACCCCGCGCGGGATACCCGCACCTCACACCCAAGCCCCTGCTTACCCAACAGCCAGGGCGCACAGCAGCCCCGGGGGCCGCTCTGGGCCGCGCTGGGCAGCGGGAGGCAGTGCCGCACCAGGGCCCCGTACAGTCCGTACTCGGCCATCAGGCTGCTGCCGCCCCAACGCTTCTCTCGCTTGCGCCACTTGGCCCTGCGGTTCTGGAACCAGACCTGGGGGCGGAGAGGCAGGAGAGACAGAGGGGAAGGGAGGGAGACGGGAGAGCGGGAGAGGGCGACAGGAGACGCAGTGAGCGCGCGTACCTGAATGGGGGTCTAGGGAGGAGAAGCCTCTGCCCCGCGAGGGCGGCAAGGGGAGCCCCCAACCCCTGGGACTCCGGTGAGGGGGGAGTGGGGAGCGCCCTCTGGGTCCAGGCCCTTCCCAAGCCAGACTTTGGGCTATTGCTGGATTTCTCACCGAAAATATTAGGTCGATAGGGAGCGCTGTGGAACAGCGCGCCTCTGTTTACTAGGAGCACCTGGGCGAACCACTTGACAAACCAACAACACGTAAGCAGGTGTGCACACAGGTGCACAGCACACGATGACACAGACCGGATGCGTGTGGCATGGGGGCAAAGGCGTGGGGGTGACAGAGTCTCTGGGTGGTGGTTTCTTTGGGCATTAAGGTGAGGACAGTCTTTTTATTGATACATCTTCAAGTCGTTTCTCAAGGCAGCACATGTATGGGTTGTTGTTTTTTTTTTTAATCAGTAGCCATAGTTATGGCAAATTAAGTTTTTTTCCTCCTTTGTGTGTTAGGAATCGAACTCAAGACCTCTCACTTGCCAGGCAGGTGCTGGGCCACTGAGCTAAATCCCCAGCCCTGGTGTTTAAGAATGATTCATTAGCAAATGATAAAAGCACTCGGGTGGAGGGCCCTTCAGTGTTCTGTCTATGTGGCCCTCAGCTTCCCAGGGAAGGGACCTCACTGGGCTGTGCAGAAGCAGCCCTCTGTGTGAGTGGCTGTGGTCTTGGGTCTTTGGGAAGGGGAAGGGGACCCAGATACCTGTATCCGGTCTTCAGGGAGCTGAGTTTTCAGGGCCAGCATTTCTCGGGAATACACATCAGGGTAGTGGGCCTCTCCAAAAGCCTTCTCCAGCTCCTCCAGCTGCTGGGCAGTAAAGACTGTCCTGTGGGTTGGAAACACACCGGGGCATTCCTACTGAGGAGCACTCACTGCCCTGCTGTCTGCACCCCAAGGCTACTTTATGCCACCTGGACACCTCGCCTCTGGGCAACTGGTCCTGGACAGTCCAGGAGTTTGGTTCAAACTAGGCAAAGACCAAGATTTCTCTCTCTCTCTCTCTTTCTTTCTTTCTTTCTTTCTTTCTTTCTTTCTTTCTTTCTTTCTTTCTTTCTTTATTTCTTTCTTGCCTTTGGTGCTGGGGGTGGAACCCAAGGCCCTGTGCACACTAAACTCAGACTCTACCACTGAGCTGCACTCAAAGCCTTTAGCTTATTCTTAATGAACCCCACCAACGCCATCAATGAGACCCATTTCACAGAACCACAAATTGTCTTTAAAATGGTACAAAGATCAATCTGCAGGTTCCTGGGAGTATAGAATTTTCTTTGCAAATAGCTGTGGCTCCCTTTGCACAGACAACCAGGGGGCTGCAGGACCCACCCCAGCTAGGCCCCTAAATTCTGGTGCTTGTCCCAGGGCACCCACTGTATCTGAGGAGAGGCAGGCAGGGCCAGCGAGGCCATGGCCTGTACCTGTGACGCCGCTTCTTCCTCTTGCCCAGGCTGGGGGACACCTTCGGGTCACTCCTGTCTTCAGACAGACTGTCCTCCTCTGTGGACATAGGAAGAGCAGCATGCTAAGCAGAGCACATTTTCCTTCTGTTTTCTGGATCTACTGTGAGGACCAAAGCTCTGAACACATTAGGGATGTAGGTGACAGTAAGAGCAAGGCCTTGGCACCTCCAGATCCAGTTGTGCAGAATGGAAAGGCAAAGCAGCTACTGTTATCATATTATTTTTACAAATGTAGAAACCAAGACAGAGCCTTCAGTGCTGACCCAAGATCACAGTAGTCCCCCTCCATCACTGTTGCTTACAGGGTGGGCAGCAGCTGTGACCTCAGAGCTCGGCCCTGCCTGAGATGCTGGTCCAGACCCTCACTCTGGTTCCTGATTAGGGCATCAGATGATTTGCAACTGCACCTAAAAAAGTGAGAACTGCTTTCATCTCTTTAGCCTCATTACATCAGGAAGCCCAGACGGAAAGGGAGGCTAGGAGATCAAACTATTATTGGAGCCACTGTTAAACTCTTGCTGCCTCAAAATAGGAAAAAAAACGAATAAAGGCAGCAATAACAACATAATACTACTTTCGCTTCTACCTGGCTTGGTCATCAGAATCCTTTTGCTTAGGTCATAATGTTCTATGGTACGTGGTCCACTTGGTGGACATGGGCCACAAGAACTGCAGGGCATGTGGACCCAGTCAAATAGAATTGTCCCTTGTGCCTGGGTTTAAGGACTCAGCACCCCCAAAAGGAAAGTAGCTTTACACTGACCACATGGAAATGATACTACCAACAGAAACTGGACATTAAATGTAGCACAGTACTTAAGTTAGCTCCACCCATTGCTCCCTTTTATGGCAGTGGTCATCTCTCCCCTCATACTCATGGAGCTCTGCAGCTGGACCTGCTGTGTCCTGCCTCCCTCTGGGACCTGGCAGCCTTCTGCCCTGCCTTGCACTGGGGTTGCACAGGAAGGTGGCCTTTGACTGATTTTTTTGCAGTACTAGGGACTGAACCCAGGGCTGATCTACCATGAAGCACAACCTGCCGCCCTTTTCATTTTTTATTTTGAGACAAGGTCTTGCTAAACTGCCAGGCTGGCCTTGAACTTGCACTCCTCTGGCTTCTCTGTACCCAGCTGGTCTTTGAATTTTTAGTGAACGTTTTCACTTTGTCTAAAGGCTCATGAAGGAAAATCCTTTTAGGGCCGAGTGCTCAGCAGCTTGCTGACCTGCCCGCCTCCTTTTATCGCGGACAGACACAGTGTACTCTTTGGCCTCATTCTCTGCACTAGGTTCTAGAGTACAGTTTCACCAAGGCCGCATTTTCTCATGTGATCTTCCTTTCCTTCCCCACGACCCAGTCGTCTCATTTTCTTGTCCTGTCCTTTACGGACTTTCCCTTTTTCCTTCTCTTTCCCCGCAGTTCGCCTGAACGTCACAGAGGTAAGGGTGGCTGGGCAGCATAAGGCCGAGCACAGCTCCAGAGAGGTGGGGCTGCAGAGGCGACCCGGGAGAGAGACGCGGGACTCTTTTCAGCACCTAGAGGCGGACAGTTCCCGCCCGGACCAGGGCTCCGCCACCATCAGCGCTCTCAGCTTCGTTGGCCCCTCGGGTCCCGGTCGTCCCTGTGCGCGCCCTATGCGGAGCCGCCGCCGTAGGGGACCCCGGGGCGCCACCAGGGTCCCGGGCCGGACGGAGTGGTCAGAGACGGGCGCGGGGCTCAGGGGGCCTCCCGCACCCCCACCCCTGACCCGGCCGCGCGTGTTGCTGCGGGGAATCTGACTCCTACCCGACGCGGAGTCGCTGTCGCTGCTTAGCGGACGGCCGGGCGCGGGCGGCGGGTCCGAGAAAGTGCGCGGGACGCCGGGCGGGAGCTCAGCGCGGGAACTCCCGCGCCCTGGTCCCGCAGGTGGCTCGGCCTCCAGACCCAGCAGGTCCGTGATGGCGAAGCCCCGCGGGCGCGCGCTGGGCGTCACGGCCCCGAGGCGCGCGCGGAACCCGGGGAGCGCGAGGGGCGCGAACCCTGCCATGGCCTCGTGGGCTGGGCGACGGAGGTCCCCGCGGCGTTGCGCTTTATATACAGGACACGGGGAGCGAGGCGGGGCCCTACCAGTGCCTGGGACCCCGCCCTCTCCCCACAGCCAGCTGCGCCTAGTTCCCGCCCCGCCCGCGTCCCGGCAGTTCCTCCGCCCCTGACCACCCTCGCGCAGCGGAACCCAGACCCAGATCCCGATCTGGACCCGGACCCGAAGCCAAGCGCGTGCTAGCGACCGCGAACTGGCCCTGAATGGCGGCACGGGGCGCGAGGCTCTCTTGGAAGGGCAACCTTCGGAGGGACCCTAGCGCACCTGTATTCCCCGCGTGTCCCATGCCACCAGCTGCCCTGGAGGAGGCGAGGAGACGCGGTCCGTCTGTCACCCCTCTCCTCGAACACCCCTCCCTGGGACTCACCAACCCAACCCCCCTTGCGTTATAACTGGCACCCAGGGACTCGTCGCCCCTTCCTGCCTCAGCCTCGCCACCCCGGCTCCATCCCTCTGCGGTCACCGAGATCCCGGGCACGAGGCACCTGCCTCCTTGGTTATCAGGACACCGAGTCTCCGCGGTGCCCACAGTGGCGGGATGGGGACTCTTCTGTGGATGACGGTGACGTGAACGATTCTGGGACCCTTCTGCGATGTTCTTCTAGACGCCGGATGCGGTCCCGGCGGCGCCAGAGACCCAAAACCCTGGCTCTGCACGGGCAGCGTGGTCGTCGGGTATTTGTTTCGGTTTGGTTTTGGGGACAGGGTTTGAAGACACAGTCCAGGCTGGCCTGGACCTTGAGATCCTCCTGCCTCCCCCGTTTGGGATTACAGGAGTGCACCACCTCACCCTGGTTAAACGTGATCGTGGGGGAGCGGGACAGCTGTCTCTAAGGTGGCCCGGGAAGGTCGTGGCCTGGAGGTCACTCCCACAGCTTCCCGGGGTGCAGGACTGGCCGACCCCACAGACCCCAGTAGGCAGCGAGGGACCCTAGGGCACCAGGGCCTGTGCAGTGGCACCTGATCTCTGTGGGGTGACACTGGAGGCAGTGCTCTGTCCAAAGCATCCCTAGGACTACAGGCACCTGGAGCGCGCTCACCCACTGTGAGGCCAGAGAGGTGGCACAAGCATCTCTTCCACAGGCCACCCTGGCCATCACTTTGGAACCCTAAATACGCCAGGTGGGAATCTGCCTTCACCACCAAGGATTATCTGGGATTTGACGGCAAAGGCTTCCCTCATTGTCCAGGGAAGGTGTCCAGCCCCTGCATCACCACAGCCACAGTCCTTCCACCTCTTCCGGCCTGTGATACTAGGCGTTGTGAAAGGCTGGCCATATAAGGGGCTTGAGGCCACGGTAGCAGGGTCTGCCTGTGCCTCTGTGCCACCAATGAGCCTGGACATGGTGCTCCTGCCTCAGCCTCTCTCCCACTGGCTGCTTCTGCACACTGGCTAAAGGTGGTTGTAGGAGACACCTGTTCGCATGCTCTTGGCTCCTGGCATGGATTCTGGAACAGCAAAGAGACAGCAGAGGGGACCCTGGGGACATCTGGAGCAGATTGCAGTCCCTCATGGCAGTGCATCCACACTCATTTCTCAGTCTTGATAGCTGTGCCTGGGTGGTGGGCGACATGAACAGTGTAAGGTTGAGGCCCTGAGTACATTATGGTAAAATCTGTCAGAACCGGCTTTTCAAAAGCTAAGGCCTGAACTAACTGTATGTTCCACAGGAAATCCACTTGAAGCATACAGATACAGATTAAAAATAAAAGGACAAAGAAAGCTATACCATGCTAACACTAATTAAAGTAAGCTCCTTTCATAGAAAACAGACATCAAAACAAGGCACATTGTTAAAAATGAAGAGGGCCTTGCACAATGAGGGAGGAGCCAGTTTTCCAGAAAACATAATACTTAAGATGTATACACTGAACAACTGAGTATCAGAATGTGGCAGGCAGATACTGACACACAGGAGGAAAACAGGCAAATCCTGTTACCGTAAGAGGGCCCACACTCCTTCACCAAATCAGTGAAAATGTGGTTGGACTAAATGGCTCCATCAGGCAATCCGATCTAATGATACTCAGAGAATACTTCATCCAAGCTGGGTGTGGTGGTGCACAACCTCAGTGTTGGCTCCCTGAGCAGCTGAGACAGGAAGATGTTGGGATTGAGACCAGCCTGGGAGACTCAGCAACTTTGCAAACTCCTGCCTCAAAAGGTCTTGTTGCTTTTATTTTACAAAAAGGAGCAGGGAAGGAACTTAGTGCAAAAGCCCCGGGGATCCTACTTCAATCCCTAGTATAAAAACAACAACAGGTAATGTTCCCAAGGGCCAAAGATTTAGCTCAGTGGCATAAGTGCCTGCCTGGCAAGTGCAAGATTATGAGTTCGATCCCCAGTACCAAAAAAAGAAAAAACCAGATACTGTTCCCAAGAGTACCTGGAATATTTACCAGATAGGCCACAAAACCCATTCAGCAGATTTAAAAGAATAGAAGTCATGCAAAGTATAGCTTCAGGCTAAACAAAATCAGACCAGAAATCATAGCAGGAAAGTACCTAGAAGATCCAAAACTATTTAGAGATAAAAATAACACACTTCTGTCAGGTGCGGTGGTGCACACCTGTAATTCCAGCACTCAGGAGGCTGAGGCAAGAGGATTGCTCTGAGTTCAAGGCCAGCATGGTCTACATAGTGAGACTCTGTCCCAAACAAACAAACAAATAAACAAACAAATAAATCACACACTTCTATATAACACAAGGATCAAAGAAGTCTCAAGAAAAATTTAGAATTGTTTTGAACTAAATGAAAATGGTTGCGCTATGTACCAGGTTTGTGGGTTGCAGTCACAGAGCCTCCAAAGATGTGGACAGCACTGAATGCAGGGGTCAGGAAGGAAGGAAGATGCAAGAGAGCCACCCAAACTCCCTAGCTGGAAAACAAGAAAAGGAAGAGGACATGAAGCCAAAAAGAAGCACAAAAAAAGAAATAATGAAAATTAATGCAGAAATCAATTAAATCGGAAGTAGGAAATGATTTTCTATTGAGAAGATCACTGAAGTCAAAAGCTAGTTCTTTGTAAAGTTTGATAAAATGCATGAGCTTTTACCCAGGTTAACTAAGAAAAAGAGAAAAAAAGAAATATAAATTGTTCATATCCTTAATGAGAGAGGAATCATCACTATGGATCCAATAGGTACTAAAAAAGAAAATAAATATTACAACAATTCTATACTCATAAATTTGATACCTTAGGTGAAATGTACCAATTACCTGAAAGATACAAATATAAAAACTCACATAAAGAAAAATAGTCTAAGTAAGACTTTGTCTAGTAAAGAAATAAAATAATCAATAACCCTCAAAAATAAAGTACAAGGCCCAATTATTTCATTGTGATTTCCAAGTAGCATTTTAAAAATGATACCAATTCTCTACAATCTTTTCCAGAAGATAAAAACATAGGAAATATTTTCAGTGCATTCTGAGGTCAGCATTACTCTAATAGCAAAGCCAGATAAAGACATTAGAAGAAAGAATATCTATATACCAAACTCTCCATACATATTCAAAGAATTATATATAATACAACTATATGGTATTTATTCCAGGAATGCAAGGCTGGTTTGACCAAAAATCCATTTCAACAGGCTAAAGAAAAGAATCATAATGTCACATCTATAGATGCCAAAAAAAATTATAAAATCTGAAACTCATTCATCATTTTAAAACATTCTCAGAAAACTAGGACTGGAATTTCCGAGAGCCTGTCAGGATACCTGGGCCGGGGGGCTGCCTGCTGAGACACATAGAAAGGGTCTCATAAAGTTGGCCAGGCTGAGCTTGAACCTGTAACCTTTCTGCCTCAGCCTCCCAGAGTATTGGGATTAATGGGCCTGTGCTACCATGCCTGACTTTTTATTATTTATTTTTGGTGTGCTGGAGTTTAGACCAAACAACCATTTTTAAACAAAAACAACAACAAAGACTACTTAAGTGTTTCTTCAGCAGTGAGGAGTCAGCACTGCTCCTTTGGCTTCCTGAATTGTATCATACCCTCCCCTCCCCACAGGTCAGTCCTTGGAAACTTCTGGGCTGTCCCTGTCTCCACAACAAAACCTCTGCACTTTAATTATATCTTTTAACAATATCTTACAACTGTATGATTTTATGCATTTAAAAGCATCATGTCAGTGAATTACAGCAATTTCCATTAATGAACAAATCAAGGCCAAGTCTATGGATTCACAGATCTTGCAAAACTTACAGATCTTATCAAAACTCACATAAAGAAAAATAGCCTAAGTAGGACTTTATCTATTAAATAAATAAAATAATTAATAACCCTCAAAAATAAAGTACAAGTGTTCCCAGCTCCACCACTGCTGCACCTGCCTCTTGGGTGGGTGCCTGCCCTCCAAGTGCAAATTTTTAATGTCTGATAAATCTCTTTATGCCTCTTACTGATGTATCCAGAAAATTCTTCTTCCACCTCAGGAGCCAGGAATTTACAGATTAATTATATGCATAGGGTGGGTTTGGGGAAGCCCTGGGACTCCATCTTGTGGCACTAGCACTCAAAGAAAGACCTCTGTGTATAACTTGCTAACCAAGGGACACTGGGCAGAACGGAAAGAAAGTGCATTTACATGTGCATGTGCACACGTGTTCTGGGAGTGAATCCAGGTGCTTGTTGTGCTAAGCACACACTGTCATTGAAATCACATCCTGTCCCACAGGCAGGCAGGACGAGCTCCAGCTCAGGTGGCAACAGTCCTGGGCAGTCTGGGGCTGCCTAAGGGTGAGTGAGGCGGGGAGAGGAACAGGTGGGAAGGAGTGCTGGCAGGCTTGAGGGATGAAGGGGGATAAAACAGGCAGCTTCACCAGCTTCTCTAAGTAAAGAAACAAAGAGGTCATTGTGTGATACCTTGATAAGTACTGGTTAGGTCTCAGATCAGACGTAGCACACCAGAGAACAATGACCTAGTTGATAACCAATGTTACACACTGTACGTTCCTTCAGAGACCTGGCCCCTCGCTATCATTTTCACCACAGGGCTCCCAGCATTCCTCATGCCAGGACCTCGGCCCAATGATAGAAAAAATGGGCATTCTTCAAAGACCTTCCCTCCTTGAGCTGAGACCTGATCAAGAATCTTCTTTCCTTCCTTCCTTCCTTCCTTCCTTCCTTCCTTCCTTCCTTCCTTCCTTCCTTCCTTTTTGATAAGGTGTTGCTTGCTGTGAAGTTCAGGATGACCTTGGACTCAGTATGTAGCCCAGGCTGGCCTCAAACTCTAGCCGATCCTCCTACCTCAGCCTCCTGAGTGCTGAGATTCCAGGTCTGCATCACCACACCTAGAGTGACTGAGATTCTTACATGATCAGGTCCCTAAGGGAACACTGACCACCTGAAAGGAGCACAGAAGCCCATTTTGAGATGTCGGGATTCCCAAGGATCCCTAAGAGAAATGTCTATAGGCGCCGTCCCCTGAACCCACAAATAGAAACCATCTGAGCTCCCGCTGGGGGCATCGGCCTTCATGGCACTGAAGGCAGCCCTCGTACTGTGTGTGCTCTGCCACAAGTCTCCTATACTCTGCTCACTGTGCATCTGCTGAATTCCTTCATCAAGGGCACAGGGAGCCAAGCACTAAGGCAACAAGGGTGGCCAGGCCTGGGACAGGCTCTGATCTCTGTGGCCATGGCAGAAGAATATGGTGGATTCCGGGGAGGCCACCCCTTCTTGCTTTGCCATCCAGTCCCAACCCATGTGAGACCATTTGGATTTGGCTTAGGTTTCCTCTTGTTTATTTTTCGCTCAGTGGAAGCGTGTTACTAGGGTCCCACTTGCCAAAGGATTTGCCGGATTTCTGTAATCAAATAGATGGATTTGCAACAAACACTGGAAGAAGTGGGATTTTTCAAGTGATTATGAGGCAGGGAACATATTGTCATCCAGGCCTGCGAGCCAGGCCTCCATGCTGAGTGGCAGTGACAGATGTCCCCTGCTAATGTGCAGTGATTAATGTCACCGTGGAGCCTGCCTGGTCCTTTCTTCCTGTAGCCATAGCCATGGTGTCACTGCTGTCACAAGTCTCATTTCTTGAAAACAGCAGATCTTCTCCTGGGGGAGCAGGTGCCAGCAGCAGGGCCCACTCGAGTCCCTGGCTGCTAGGAGTGGGCATAATGACCCATTCTGGTGTTCACCCCATGGACAGAATTCAGCAGAAAGCCAAAGCTCTGTCTACAGGGAGTGTCCCTGAGCGGTTGCTATAGCAGCAGAAGCAGAAAGCAGCTGGAACCCCTCCCATGGGCAGTGAATACATGGCGATTGAGCCCTTCCTTTGGCCTCCTGGCTGTGAAAGCTGGGACTGCGGAGCACACGGCTAATGTGGCCTCTGAGCATTAGCACTTGTTCTCGCCCAAGAGACGGTAAAAGGGAAGAACTTGTAAATCCAAAAAGTCAAGAAAATGGCAGCCGAGAGAGGCAACAAAGACAGCAAGTGAAGAAGGGTGCCAGGAACCAGGGTGACCCCCAACACCAGGACATGGGCAAGGTGGCTGCATAGACCCCAGACAGGGCTGCGAGTGCGGGCAGGCAGCAGGGTACCGGGGACATCGAGGGTCAAGGGCTTCGGGGAACCACACCCTACAAGGACCTCAGCCACACAGTCACGTCACTGCAAACACACACCTGCTCACACCTCACCACACACACACAGCTGACACACAGCTGCTCATACTCAAGCATGCTTTTCCTCTCACACATGCTCACACATGTAGACAGAACCCCAGATACAGATGTTCGCACACTCACAACAGAACATCTGACTGCTTTGTGTACTTTATTTTCAGTGCTGGGTGAGACTCAGACCCATGCCCGTTCCAGGCGAAGGCTCTGCCATGTCTCCCTGCTCAAATCTGAAATGAAAGGAGAGGAAACCCTGCAGCAAAGGAGCCTGAGACTAAAACAAATAAGGGGAAAATAGATTCAGTGGAAATAGAGCAGAAGAAGCCTAGCACCTGGAAGGTGCTGGGATAGCTAGAAGTAACCTTCCACAGACCTATGGGTGCTGCATGTGAAACAAGAACTATGAAGGATGGAGGAAAGAGGTGGAGATAAGAAATGACTGAATGACCTCTCAGAAATTAAAAATGTAATGACAACACAAAAACAGTGCAAGAGAGCTGGGCATGGTGGTGCACACCTGTAATCCTAGCACTCAGGAGGCTGAGGCAAGAGGATTACTATGAGTTTGAAGCCAACCTGGCCTACATAATGAGACCCTGTTTTAAAAAAAAATACAAGAAGATAAGATAGCCAATCAGTGAGCAACAGAAAACAAAGCCTCCTGGGGGAAACAATTCATATGCCAGAATAAAACACCCTGGAGAGACCCAGACAGAGGGAGATGGATCCTCTTGACACAAGAAGAAATTAAAACTTAAAAAAACTCGTCAAATACTTCAGGACTACAACTGAAACAGCTAAAAACTATGGGACACAGCGTTTTCATGATGACCCACCAAGTATGCACCAGCTTGAATCCGCGCCGGCAGGCAGAGCCGACCAAACTCATTCCCACCACCACTCACAGGAAGCACAGCAGTGCTGAAGTTGGGGGTTGCTGAGCCCAACAGAGAGCAGAGAGCAGAGCCGGTGGAGGAACCATCATTGATCCATGGTCAGGGCTGGGAATGAGACCCCCCACACACGGGAAGGGTGTGACCAGGTGAGCGACATGTTGGAATAGGGCAGGAGGAGCCTGAACTGGGAGTGACAGTGACTTCAGTTGGTTGCTCCCTCCCCAGAGCAGATTTGTGCGATTTGCTTGGACTGGGCCACGCCCCTGACAGGGACCCAATGAGCTGTCCCAAATCGATTCCCTGTGCCTAGCATGCACTAGCCGGGTGATCGCCCTTGAAGTTTGGCTGGCCCGGTGGGGAGGGGCAGGCATACGCAGCCTGCTTACACCTCAGTGACAAGAGCAGGCAGGAAAGGGTGGAGTTCCCTTGCCAGCATGCTTCGGAGGAAACGTGGCTAACAGGGAAAGGGGCTGGGACCTGCACTGTAACCTGTGGGGAGGAAGCCAGGGCCATGACAGGAGAGAGAGGCAAGAGGAGGCCCCCAGCCCAGAACCCTGAGAGCCCTGATCCAGGAGAAGGAAAAACAAGGGAGACTGATGGCAGCAAACATGCAACAGCAGACATGGCTTCAATGGACATTAAAAGATATCTTTGGGACCTTGTAGACAAGCTCAAAACTGAAATATTAAATCAGGTAAAGCAGGATATGAGTAGAGTAATAAAAGAAATGCTCTCAGGAAGCATCTCTCAGGACGATACAGACGAAAGAAGGGAGGGAGGAACACAAAAAAGGAGAGAAACATTCAATAAAGAATATAAAGGAAATATAGAATACATGAAGCAGATTCAAAGAGACTACCAGGAAATTAAAAATTCCATTGAAAGCTGGCAAAACACCTTAGAAGAAACTAAGGATAGACTATCAAAACTTGAAGACAAGTTTGCAATGTGTGATCATGAAAGGAAAAATCTCTTAAAAATAACAAGGAAACAGGCAGTAACAATACAAAGGCTAGAGGATGACAAGAGAATCTACAATTTAAGAACAAGAAATGTGAACGAAGAAGCAGGAATACATACAGGCAAATTACAAAGGCTATTCACGGAAATAATTAAGGAAAACTTCCCAAGCATGGAAAAAGAAAATGACATTCAGTTGTATGAGGCATACAGAACTCCAGCCACCTACAACCAAAACAGGTCTACACCCAGACATATAATAATCAAGATACCAGAAATTCAATATAAAAACAGAATATTAAAAGCCATCAGAGAAAAGAAACAGATTACCTATAAAGGTAGGTCCATCAGAATCATGGCTGACTTCTCGACACAGACTATCAGATCAAGAAGAGCTTGGAGCGAAGTATTCCAATCCCTGAAAGAAAATAACCTCCAGCCCAGATTGATGTACCCTGCAAAACTGTCACTAGAAATTAATGGAGAAACAAGATGCTTCCATGACAAAGAGGAACTGGGTGAGTTTGTGACCACCAATCCAACCCTGCAGAGAATGTTGAAGGACATTCTAGTGAGAGAGAAAAAAAAATACCAGGACTTTAGGAACAGTAGTAGAAAGGCCTCAATGAGTGGGGCAGGCAGTAGAATGCAGGAGAAAACTAGACAAACAAAGGCAGAAAAGTAGCATAGCAGAAATAAGGCAGAGAAGGATAACTAGAAACTCTAACATAGATGGCCTTGATACACTATATTGTTAATAGTGCACCAGGATTTAAAACACACATTACTCACACTACTCTGCTTAGATGTATTATATTCTGTTCCAGTCATTCTACCTGTACTAGATTTGAGGGCACAGACAGTAATCCTGAAAATAACAGGATATAGTACAGTAATAATCCTTAATTTCCTATTAACTTAATCTAAA